>JAKCPI010022071.1:0-17845 GCA_023213315.1 Euborellia annulipes | reverse complement strand
TTATTGGGCCCTCGTGGATGTGGGAGGGGGAATTAAACGTCACCTCTCGTGCTTAATTGGGGGTAGGATTAAGTGGAGAGGAATTTAAGGAAATAAAATTTGGAAATAAATGTTGAAAGAAAAAGAAATTGTAAATAAATAAAATCTGCTTCGCAATAAATTCCCGCAGAACGCGGGAACGCTGATTTAGATATAAGAAGGGAGAGTAACTCAGGGGTCTTAAGGAGAGGAATCTGCTCGCGCTGATAGGAACGCCTGGCGGAATATGTTATTAGCTCAAGGAAGGGGTTCAAATACTCCACGGCTAAAGAAATTAAAATAACTTCTGGAAAATAAATTTAGACAAAATTTGTAACAATGAATAACTGCTGAAAGAAAAAAATTAGGAAGAAAAAAATAATTAAGAAATAAAAAATTGAATTTAAAATAAAAAGAAGAATTTAATAACAAATGGAAAAGATTCAAACAACAAAATTTATAAAGAATTTCCTTCAGATAATTTTCCTTTACAGGAGTTGGCTAAACAATATGAAATAAATATTAATTTAATTTTACAGATTTTAATAGTACTATGAAACTGATATGAATTTTTATTTACTAAACGTTCCTAATTGTTTTAAGAATTCATGAATTCAAGGAGTTAAATAAAAAAGGGTTAACGATACCAGTGTTGAAGAAGTCAGAATGGAATCGAGAGCTCTCGGCAATTTACACACACACGGGGATTCAGGGGAGGCCACTGGGTTGAGTGGCGATGTAGCTTCGGTGGACTTCAGGTTCGGTCAGGGTGATCCTCGTAGTTGTATCAGTCCAGGAGGCAGGAGCGATGACGGAATATTCATTCCGAATAGATGGCCGAGGCCCGAGGGCTCTCAGCCCACACAAGCCTCTACCGCAGCCGCAGGGCGATGTTGTCTCTCGGGCCGCCAAATAAAAAGTCCCTCTCTCTGCCGCAGAACGATGTTGACCCGTTCGTGTCCAACGCACAAGTGTTCTGTCTCTCTTCGATCTAGCCACCAGCTACCCCCACTCCATTCCCTTCTCCTACGAGGCAGGTGTTCTTACAGAACATTCGAGAAGGGATGAAAGCCAGAGACAATGCCTTTGTAAGGTCACTGACTCTTTTTAGACCAAAGACCTCTTTTGTGCCTTAAAAGCTAAAATTTTCCCAAAAACATATACAAAAGGAAACAACAAAAAAAGAACATTCTTAACAAAATTGGTATCACATAAAACATATTCGAAGAAAAATTATCTAAAAAAATCAATATAATAAAAAAAAGAGAAAAAAATATAAATTAAATTAAATTAGTAAGATTACAATATCAATCAATGTATCAGATCGGATATATTCTACATCCCTTGGCTCAAAGGAATCTTGGGTGTCATATGACAATAGACAACCAAGATTTCTGATATTGATTGATATTGTAACGCTGCTTCTTGTAAAAGATTTGAAGCAGGGATTTAAAAAAAAACAAAACAAAAAAATAGGCAATTATAATTCTCTTCCTTTCCTTTCCGTCAAATTACTATAAAAAAATCAAAAAAAAGGAAAACAGAATTTTATTAAAATTATAATGAATGAGAATAACTTTCTTTTTCCGTAGAGCATTCATACAGGGATCGCAAAAGGGGAAGGAGGAAACAAAAGGGATTATCAGACGTTCCCGGCAAAACAGAAATCATTAAAAAAATAATATGATGTTCGAGGGGAATCCAATCGGGCGATAAAAGAAAATAATTTAAATATCAGATCAAGCAGACTCCAGGTGAAATTGATTTGTTATAAGAATATAAAATTAGTCATGCGGCGCTTGTTGCCAAAAAAAAAAAATTAAATAAATCAATTAATAAAAGAACATCCTCCCATCGCAAGGGGGAATCTATCAAAAAGGGCACTATTCTACTCATACACAATCACCGATTTTCCATGCATTTAATTTTCCTATCTATTATAGTTAATTCGGACTCTAACAGTTTGACGAAATTATGTCCCATGTGAAGTGAAACTTATTTTTCCGACATTCATCGCAAAAATTGTCAATCAAAAAATCTAACCACTTTTCTCCCTTTGTATAAAAATTTACTCCTACTCAAACTTTATCACACAGCAAATATCCTCGTCTTATCGCTTGCAGTGACCGGGTTGAAGATGGCTAAGCAGGCTTGTTAATTGACCTCTTTGGGTTTAAACAAGGTTTTTCCTCTTGCCAGAATATAAAAAGGGGGGGGGGGGGGGCGGAATGGGCTCGGACATTGACTTCGCGGTTTATCCGATTATTGTCCCTTCGCCGGAATATTTAAATTACTTTGGTTTGCAAAAGATCGAGTAATATTTCTCAAAAATTATTTATTTTTCATTACTTATTATTAAAATTTATATATATAATTTATTTCTTTACGTGGGGAGCATCAATGACTCGACTTAGTCACTTCGGAACGACAAATTTTCATCAAATATCACAGTCACATTTTTCAACTAATTATGACCCAAAATGGGTTGTTGGGCTCAAGCAAATAAATCACAAATGGGTCTAGCTACCTCAATTATAAATCAATTAATTCGAAATTTATTAAATATCACATTTATTAATTAAATTTAAAAAGTAAAACAAAATCAACATAAAAACTTCCCTTGGCTCTGCTCAATCTTACTATCATCCTGAAGTGAAACAAAATTACAAATTGTATAAAATAAAACAAATTTTCCTAACTCTCCCCTGGCTCTGCGATTAACAATTTAGAAAAGTATAAAAAATTATGTATTAAAGACTCTACTCAAATTTTAAAAAGTTATTCCCTCGATCAAAACCTATTATTAATCTCGGACATAAGACAAGAAGGAAAACATCTCAGTGGATTCACAGGACTTATTTGTTTCCTCCCGTAGGATTCATGGGCCTGCGTGCCCACAGGATGCACCTAAACTGCCTCAGACGAGAGTATAAAAAAACATAAAAAGACAAAAAAATAAAAATAAACTAACTTCTAAACAAATTCGTGGGATGAGGAGGAAAGGGGGAGGTATTTCAATTAGTAGATGAAACAAAGGAAAAAAAGGGAGAGGGAGGGAGATTGGACAGAAATCGGCCCCTGGTATGCCAAATATACCAGTTTCAGAGTGGGATTTCACTGGATTTCGGGCGGATTTATAATTTAGCAGCCGAGGCCGTACGCCATCTTAAATAGAAGGAACCCGTTCTACCTCGTGCCTTCCACATTGTGGTCGGAATTTGAACATCGGCGGGGTCAATGGAGGGGTCATTAATGAGAGAGGGGGAAATACTATCCCGATTCGCGATCCGAGTCTCGTCGCGGTGGCCATAATTAGAACAAATTTTGGACTGTTCATTAAATAATAAATTAAATAAATTTGGCCTTGGTTCTTTAGGGGGAGTAAGCTATTTTCATTTTCAATTATGATACATGCAGACAGACGGACATTATTTTTATATTTGTATTTATTGAGGTTGGACTTAAAAGAATTTTGAAATTTAATTGGACTTTTATTATGTAAATTTTGGACCGACATTTTATTTCGGACAGACACTTCAATTGGGTCGGACACTTTATTTTTTAATTGATTTGTTTCAGAGCGATTTGGGATGCATGGATCGACATAGGATTGATCAGAAATATCAATGACCTCTGGCACGCCATCGGGGCTCGGACTGATTGGTGGGAAGGTTGGCGGGTCATAGGTCGGATTCGGAGGGGGTGTATTGATAGTAGGGGTTTCTAATTGGATTGGTGGAGAGTCAATTTTTTCAGTGTCTTGTGTCGTCTGGGCGAAATTTGAGTGCATGGAGTATATGTCGTTCTTGAGGTTTTTGCACACCTGGTCAAATTTGTCGTTTATCGATTTATGTATCGATCTCATCTCTCCCATCATCGATTGATTTGCTTGTGTCATTTGAGCCATCATCTGGTGTAGGGCGCTCATGATGTCGTCATGTCTATCAGGGTTGTCGCCATTGTGGGTTGTGGTCATCGGAACGGGTGGAGAATGGAACAAGGACGGGAATGGTGGAGCGGCGTTTGCCGAGGGCGCCGGTGTAAAGTCAGCCATAGCGTGGTTCAGGTATTAATAAAAAGAAGCCCGGTTTAGCGGATGCCGAGTATTGTAAAAAAAATTAACAAAAATTATAATTTCCTCAAGACAAAAAAATGAAAAATTTCAAAGGTGAAAAAAAAAACAATTATAATTTATTTTATTCTAATTAGAGCCAATATTTATTCCAATCAAAAATCGCCAGCACCTTCACCATGTGGACGTTTTTTCCTTTTTATTGGGCCCTCGTGGATGTGGGAGGGGGAATTAAACGTCACCTCTCGTGCTTAATTGGGGGTAGGATTAAGTAGAGAGGAATTTAAGGAAATAAAATTTGGAAATAAATGTGGAAAGAAAAAGAAATTGTAAATAAATAAAATCTGCTTCGCAATGAATTCCCGCAGAACGTGGGAACGCTGAATTAGATATAAGAAGGGAGAGTAACTCAGGGGTCTTAAGGAGAGGAATCTGCTCGCGCTGATAGGAACGCCTGGCGGAATATGTTATTAGCTCAAGGAAGGGGTTCAAATACTCCACGGCTAAAGAAATTAAAATAACTTCTGGAAAATAAATTTAGACAAAATTTGTAACAATGAATAACTGCTGAAAGAAAAAAATTAGGAAGAAAAAAATAATTAAGAAATAAAAAATTGAATTTAAAATAAAAAGAAGAATTTAATAACAAATGGAAAAGATTCAAACAACAAAATTTATAAAGAATTTCCTTCAGATAATTTTCCTTTACAGGAGTTGGCTAAACAATATGAAATAAATATTAATTTAATTTTACAGATTTTAATAGTACTATGAAACTGATATGAATTTTTATTTACTAAACGTTCCTAATTGTTTTAAGAATTCATGAATTCAAGGAGTTAAATAAATGGGTTAACGATACCAGTGTTGAAGAAGTCAGAATGGAATCGAGAGCTCTCGGCAATTTACACACACACGGGGATTCAGGGGGGGCCACTGGGTTGAGTGGCGATGTAGCTCCGGTGGACTTCAGGTTCGGTCAGGGTGATCCTCGTAGTTGCATCAGTCCAGGAGGCAGGAGCGATGACGGAATATTCATTCCGAATAGATGGCCGAGGCCCGAGGGCTCTCAGCCCACACAAGCCTCTACCGCAGCCGCAGGGCGATGTTGTCTCTCGGGCCGCCAAATAAAAGTCCCTCTACTCTGCCGCAGAACGATGTTGACCCGTTCGTGTCCAACGCACAAGTGTTCTGTCTCTCTTCGATCTAGCCACCAGCTACCCCCACTCCATTCCCTTCTCCTAACGAGGCAGGTGTTCTTACAGAACATTCGAGAAGGGATGAAGGCCAGAGACAATGCCTTTGTAAGGTCACTGACTCTTTTTAGACCAAAGACCTCTTTTGTGCCTTAAAAGCTAAAATTTTCCCAAAAACATATACAAAAGGAAACAACAAAAAAAGAACATTCTTAACAAAATTGGTATCACATAAAACATATTCGAAGAAAAATTATCTAAAAAAATCAATATAATAAAAAAAAGAGAAAAAAATATAAATTAAATTAAATTAGTAAGATTACAATATCAATCAATGTATCAGATCGGATATATTCTACAAGGGAAAACAATAGGTATTTTTTTGTTTTGGAGAAGGCTTTGGGGGGGGGGGGGGCAGCCCCCTGAGATACGCCACTGCCTGGACCCCCAATATGTATATTAATCAATAACGGATATCGTAAAAATCTTATATGGCCTGAGTTGCCGAAAAGACTGTGTGAATGTGTGTGTGAGTGTGAGTGTGAATGAGGAAAAAGTGTGAGTGTTTTTGACAAAGTAAAAAAAAGTAATTTTTTCCTCTTTTTTTTTTTTTCATTCACACTCACACTCACACACACATTCACACAGTCTTTTCGGCAACTTAGGCCATATAAGACTTTGACGATAACCGTTGTAATTAATATATCAATTTGGGGTTCAGGTATTTCTATTTAAGCCATCTGGTATCCAAATTTTTCCTCTCTTACTTTATAAATAAATTTTATTATACCTATGGCTATTCGGGGATTGTTTAACTGTAAGGGTTCTTGTTGGCTGCTGCTTCACTCCGTAACCCCCAGGCAGGGGTAATTTAGCGAAGAAATGTATATTTACAATGAAAAAAGTCAATAATGAGTGTTTGAAATAATTTAAAATATTTTAACAACATCCAAAAGAGATTTTATTGTTAAGGGAAAAATTTAAGTGTCATTGAAAAAACGCTCTTTTGGATTGAGATATTAAAAAAAAAGGAAGAAAATGTTTTCCTTGCGCCTGTTGTCCTTTCAATCACTCTGGCAGCAATCGATTTTCCAACTGTCACGGAATACAAGACTGATGTTTGCAAATCGATCAGTTAGGTTTTTCCAGTTGCCAGAAGATATGGACAGGGGAATTCGTATTTTTTTTATATAAGCCCAATTATAATATTAAAAATAAATACTTTATTAAGATTTACCATAAATTTCAATATTGTTTTTAGGACCAGTCCTTTGAAAAGAATATTTTAAAGAAGGCCTCTCTTGGGGTCAAGGGTTTGCATAACGTACTTTAGTGGCCTCCGAGGCCGAACAAGACTATATAAAAAATCTGGTGTGATTGGCGCACAGCACACAACTTTCTCTTACCTTCGGTAATCGAAAGTTGTGTTCTGTGCTTGTCACACCAGATTTTTTGTGTCGACATGTATTTAGTTTCCGACAGTAGGGTACATTGGATTTTAAGATGTAAAATTTATAAGTATGGGAAAATATTTATATTTTGTTACCATGGCAACCATTTCTCCTATCTTTCCTATGAAGCACAAGAGTAAAGTGGTCTTCAGAAGATTTCAATGACAAAATGAGAATATACATTTTATAAGGAATCTAAAAAATAATTGATTTTTGAATTTTAAAAAAAATCGTTGGAGCAAATTTTGAGAAAATCGAAAAAAACTGAAAAATTGCATCAGTAAAGTACTAGTACTTTTTGGCCAATTTTGTTGAAAAGCTTCGTGTCACGTCCCAGGGGGGTGCCTAACTTAAATATAAAATTTCAACTTCGTAGCTCTTTTCGTTCTTGAGATATTTTGTTCACAGACAGACACACAGACACACAGACAGACAGACAGACAGACAGACAGACAGACCATGTCGCGAAAACCACTTTTTTGGATTCAGGGGACCTCAAAACGTGTATATCCATCAAAATCTCGACATCGAATTTTTGACATGAAACCAATACTTTCTCTCTATATATATTAACATATATATAGAGGTAAGAGAAAGTAAAAATATTAAATTATCCCTCACAATAAAGATTCTTAAAATAAAAAAAAAATATAAGCTACACCGAACGGCTAATTTTAATATTTTGATAATGTAAAAGCCAAGAGGCCCGGGTTCGGAACCCAGGCAGTTCGATGAATATTTAAATCATTTGGATACCAAATGGTATAAATAAATGGACTGAACCCTCACATATATCTTATAGGAGACAAGAACAATAACAGACTTTGGTACAATGTTTCTGTAATAATGTTTTTTTGCTATTATGTTTTTCTAATAATGTTTTTACTACAATGTTCTTCTAATCATGTTTTTGTTACAATATTTTTCTATTCATGTATTTTTTATCAATTGTGCAAATAACATTAAATATAAATTTTTTAGGACATGTTTCATAAAAAATACTATTAATTTGAAACAATATTCCGTGTTTAACTCATTTTTTAATTTTTTGGCGCTTGACACACTATTGCATAACAGGGTCCATATAATAATTGGCTTTATAGGTAAGAATTCCTCGCCCCCTCTCTCACCCCCAATGTTTTCCTTGTCTCTGTTTATCCTCCCGATTGTATAGCTATAAAATAAACTCGGTTTTTATGATCGGTGGCTGCTCTTTTACTACCAGACGTGTGTTTATTTCATCTCATTTGTTTAGATATCAAACTACTTGATACGACAAATAAGATCTATTTATTTTAACTCTTTTTATTAACCGAAATTTGTTTTTTATTTCATCTTTTATATAGAATAGTGAAAAAAAAATTTTGAGCCTTCCAATCAAAGAGCATGGACCTTGAAATGCCTCATAAATTATTTTAATTATAAATAAGAATTTATTTTCAACCCTAAATCCACCCCACATAAAATAAATAAAAAAGCAAATGCGTTTAACACACAAAAACAATATGAAATGAAAATTGGAATTTTTTTAATAACTCGTATTTTAACCACTTTCTTTCCCCTATCAGAGGTGGCATTAACATATATATTAATAAAATATTTTAGTAGGCTATCCGAAAGTTTAATTTTTTAGCAAAGAAAATATATTAGTATTTTTTAATCATTTTTCTCCAATAAAAAAATATTTAATAGCTTTAATAAAAAAGTTCTCAGGGGATGGGGTTGGTTGCCGTTGTGTTTACGGTGTTATATAATTATTAGGGTCCGACCGAAACAAGATTTTCAGCCGAAACCGAAACCGAAACCGAATATTCGGCCTCAACCTTAGTTTCGGCCGAAACCGTAACCGAAACCGAAACTTGTATTTCCTATAAAATTTTTTTTTCATTTTACCTTTTTTTTTTTTTTTGAATTTTTTTTTTCCCCTCCCGTGAAAATCATTTTACCTTTTTTTTAGGGAGACTAAAATTTTTTTCTCCCTCAAGAGCAAATTATTTGACCTTTTTTTTTTTTTTTTTTTTTGCATGCGAGTCTCATCCCATTTTTTCAGACTCTGGTTTCGGCCGGCCGAAAGGTTCGGCCACTTTTGGCCGAAACCGAAACTACGGCCGAAACCATGATTTTTGGCCGAAACTGGCCGAAACCGTAACCGAAACCGAATATTCGGTCGGTTCCTAATAATTATTATTCACAAATATAAAAGAACCAAGAGCACTGCACTGACTGTCTGACATGCTTTAAAACTCAACTAATCTCTCTTAATATCAAAGGATCAAAATAACAACTCCCATTTTAGTAAAAATAAAAAAGTACTTTTTGTAATATAAAAATATTTATAGGTAGAAAAGACTAGCTAGAGGTGATTTTAAATATTCTTTGTTCTTCTCATAAGTTTCTAACCCTTACTTAAACTACCCCTTCATAAATAAATTAATTCCTAAAGTATTTTTCATTTGTTTGTGTTCAAATCCATTAGGAATAAATTATAATACTTTCTCACTATATATTACATATATAGGTAAGAGAAAGTAAAAATAATTTCAATTATTTAATTCGTTAGAAAATTTAAATAATTTACAAAACAAAAATAATATGTCAAAATTATTTAGATTAGTTTTTTATTCCGTACAAACAGAGTAGTCGACGGAGGACTCGGGCTCTCTTAGGGGGGAGGGGGGGGGGGGGGGGGCTAGCTAAAATACAGTATATGCTGATAATTAATGACCTTGGAATCTGTTGATTGATTCAATTTTAATTTTAATCGCCTTAGACAAATGTCCATTTGGCCAAATATTAATTAAATCTAATATAGCACTTTAAATAAATAAATGTTGATAAGTTTTTTTATCGATATTTCTAAATATGGAAAAAATAGCAATACAAATTAAATACTTGATTCTATTTTCAAATTATTCTCAGATAAGTGCAGCTGAAGGAAAATTAGTTTAAAAAGACTTGCTTCTGGTTGCAAGAGGTTTGACACCTTTGACAAGTTTGACATGTGTGAAAAAATAAAACCATATTTCAAATAACTCAATAATTTGACATAACTGTTAGCTTACTTTAAAATATATATTTGCCTGCAAATTTCTGAATTATTTATTCTTTTAGGACATTTCGATTAATAGTAAATGAAAAGCTTTTTATTGATTAGGCCTATTATACTGTTAACTAAATTCTTTATCTATTTCATTATTTAGTCTTTTTAAATGAAAATTTCGATAATCAACTTTGAAGGTGATTAACAATAAGTTAGATGACGTCTGTTTAGGTACTCTTGATCCCTATTGTAATACATTATTATTACTAGAAATAACTTGAAAGCTATATTTACATAATTCAAATGATTAAATAATTTAAGATAGAAATCCAGTTAAAAGTAGATTGCCTTAAAATTTTGTAAAAAAAAAAAAAGAAAAGGTGATTTAGATAACAAATTAAATCAAAATAAATCAGGTCAGTGGGTGAAAAAAAAATTATAAATTAGTGGAAAAAAACAAAAAGAACTTAATTGATAGTGTGTGATGATATGAGAGGACAGAAAATTATTTATTTATAAGAAAAATTCTGGAATCCTGATTAACGCCCGAAGTACGTATACAGAATAATTGGATAAATCACCTTAATATAATTTTTTTTTTAATTTTGTATTTTGGGCCCAGGCCATTGAGTTTTTTTTTTTTTTTTTTAATTTATTTATTTCGGACCCCAAGCAGTCCGATGATTTTATTTAACTTAAATAAAAATGCCTGAACCCCCAATTGATATATTAAACATACTGAGTATCGTTAAAAGTCTTAAATGGCCTCAGTTGACGATAAGACTGTGTGAATGTGAGTGTGAATGAGAAAAAAAGTGTGAATGTTTAAAAAAAAAAAAATTTATTTATGGAATTTTTCGGCATCGTGGCCATTTAGACCATGTCCCTATTTATTTCAATTGATTTGTATCCAAATCAATTAATATATAATGTTTTCGGAGAAAAAGATACATCAGCGGTTGTTTTCCACATGAAAATAATTTATTTTGCAATGGCTTCTCATATTAAAATTTTATAATTTAAAATACGCTTCACAGTGGATATTAAAAAAAAATTCAATTAATTTTTACTTTCTCTTATCTTTATATTAAATGCTATAGTAATAATAATAATAATAGGGTGGTCCTGATCCATAGAGGTCATATTTTTTCCATCACCTTTGAACTTTGAGAATTTTCAAAATTTTCCTAAAACTTTAAGCATTCCCATTCCCTTTGTTTTCAAGGGACTAAATTAATTTCAAATTACAATAAAACTGGAAATTTATTATTTAGAATCTTTTATTGCTTAAAATTACCACAAATAATACATAATTAATTAAACTATTAGGGGTAGATTAAATTGTTTCATCTGTCAAAGTTCCTCAGCATAAATCTGTTCATACAGGTATTTCTTTTCATTTAATATTTATTTGTCAATCGTATTTTTCAGTTCGATTATATAAAACTATATTTAACAATTATGTGAGTAGTTTAGTGTTTAGTTAAATCCGAATTGAGGTAAGGTCACAAAATTATTTAAATAAAATTATATACAAAAAGTGAAAAAAAAAAATAAAAAGTTCATTGAGGGAGGTTTTTTTTTTACTTTTTAATATTATTAATTCATAAACTTGACAGCGACTTTTTTAGATTGTTTTTTTTTTTTTGCCAAAAACAGACTTTTTACAGACTAGTTGACTATTAAGGCGACTTTTTTCCGAAAATAAGAGACTTTTTTCCGCTCTCTGCTTATATTAATAAAAATAAACGAGCTTTTTCCAACTTTAGTTTTCTTGAAAAATAAATACAGAGATAAACTGAAGGTTTAGCGCGATTTAAGACTAAAACTATCCAGTTTTCATTTAAATATTGACGCTCTTGTAGGCATTAAACAAGGTGAAAAATAGCATTGACTTTTTTCAAACCTGGCCCATAGTTTTTAAGATTGCTTTTTGTTTTTAATACAAAGTAAATGCAATAATATCATTTTTTTAAAGTAATATTGTACCAACCCATTTTACTTACACATTCACGCTCACATTTATATCTAGTAGCTATACCCTACTATATACTAGGCCTCAGCGTTTTTTTACGGAAAAAGTGGGCCGCACATCAAAAAAGGTTGGGAACCGTTGTCTTAGAACATTAATTATGAAATTTAAAAAACTTGGCCTATGTTTAGCAAACGTTGAGGAAAAGAAGGAAAATAATGGAGATTTTTCAAGCCCAATTTTATTTATTTCAAAAGCAAGAAATATTTCCTTACTTTATTTTCAAGTTTGTGGTTCAATCAAAAAAATAATTTCTATTAATATTTCTCAAAGTGCATAACATTGTAACACCATATACCACATAGATAGGCTATCAACATTTTTTTGATTGAACAACAAACTTGAAGATGATCCCAATATAGGATCAAAACGTCGTGAAATTTGGGATAAATGAAATTAACCTAAAAAACTACAATTTCTTTCTCACAAATATATAAGGCATTAATTATATTTCATTTTGACAAATATTACCAATCAGAAAGTCTATTTTCATTGGATTGGCTTTTTAAATTAAATTTTTTTTAGTATTTGAAGAGAAGGAAGTGGAGATGATTAATAATGGTACCTTTCCCGCCGCCGAACTTAAATGGAAGGTAGAAGAAATATTCGATAAGAAAAAAATAAATTATTGGATCATATTCTCCTATGTCGTGTGAAGAGAAACGCTCTTTTATATCCAATGGAATTTAATAATTAAATGGGTCGTTTTGATTACTTACCTACCCCAACATTAAAAACCTCCCTATGGAAATACATGGTGTTTGTCCTTCAGCTATTTTAATGCTGAAGGACAAACACCATGTATTTCCCCATAGGGGAGGCTATTTTAATGTTGGGGTAGGTAAGTTATCAAAACGACCCATTGCTAACTAGTGCAGCTTGATAGTCAAGTAGGTCTATATATCACCGCAACGCGTGTATATCGCCTGGTGAGAATGCTGAGTGGCGAAAGTCCGAAAATTCAATTTTTGAGTTAATCCTACGAAACGTTGCTAGAACGTCTTCTCTTTTGAGTGTCAAAGATTTAAATGTATTTGTTGATAAAAATTTCAAACGCCTTTTCTCGAATTGTTGAATTTCAGACTTTCGCTACTCAGCATTCTCAGCAGGCGATAAGAAAGAAATAAAAGAATCTCGTCTATTTCTTTATTAGTTAATAATTTCAAATACAAATAAGACCTTATCGTAGAGGATCCTGATAAGCTGAATGTCTTCTTACCAGTTGTAACCGACCTATGCCGCTTTCGCGAATCTAGACAATTGCTAAGGAATTAAATTTGTATGATTCATTTGTAATTTGAGCAAGCAAAATATATTTGCCGACGGATATTTCAGTTCGACTATAAATTTTTTGAGATAACTATATAATTTAATTCTTTAGAAAATAATACTCTTTAGAAAATAATACCCAAAATGATTAATAATTGCTACTTGAATAACATGTCGCTTCCAAGCGTTTTAATTATAAGGGCCGTAATGTGGTGAATTGAGGTAAAATCCACTGAGGAAGAAGTGCCGTTAGGTCTCCGAAATATATGGAAATATTGCCTTACTAACGAATTAAAAAACAATTGCTGAAAATAAAGCGTTTTTCTTTTCTCTTTAATAAACCAAACTTCAGCATCACCACTTGAGGAGAATAATACTCAAGTTAATATCGAACCTAACAAAGTCGTACTGGTAGAGAACGAACTGCCCAAGGGGCTTGGAGTAGTTGGTAGCGTGCCTACCTTCTATACCGAACGTCTCGGGTTCGGACCCCAGGCAGTCCGATAATTTTATTTAAGGCATTTGGATACCAAATGACTTAAATAAAAATGCCTGGACCCCCCAATTGATATATTAAACATACTGATTATCGTAAAAAAGTCTTAAATGGCCTCAGTTGCCGAAAAGACTGTGTGAATGTGTGTGTGAATGTGAGTGTGAATGAGAAAAGAGTGTGAATAAAACATTCACACTCTTTTCTCATTCATAAAAAAAAAGAGAACGAACCGAGCCAAGAATAAAACGAAATTAACCAGCACTAACTAATTAAAATTTGTATAAATTAAATAATCTATTTCAAAATTCAGTAAAATTGATGATGAAATAATTTCACAATATGCTGAATATTATAAATAAATAAATCTAACAATTGAAGAAAACAATGGAAATTTTTTTTTAAAGAATTGTCTTCTGTTAAAGGGTGTCACTTATCCCTGAAACGTCGTCAAGAGATAATTTGAGTATTTTAGAAGAGATATATGGACTATTAATTAAAATGATGAAGTTGCAGGCAGCCAAGAATAAAATCATTTTTATTTATTATGATATTAGAGAAATAAACTTATATTTTTTTAAATTTTATTTAAGATCTTATTCGGAGAGGCCATAGAGACCCGGTCTCTATTTATTTCATATGATTAGTAGTCAATTCAAATGATATAAATTTTTGTTGCATGAGACGGAATGCGGACCCTTGAACCCTAGCACAAGAGGCAGAAACTCTACCACTTGGAAATTTCTCTTACCATCAGTATTCCACGCACATAGATAGATCATTTTGTAGGATCCATTTGTGTTCTTTTGGAATCAGGGACACTCAAAACGTGTATTTTCATACAAATCTCGAGATGGAATTTTTAACAGAAAGTCTACTAAATTTTTTATTAATTTTCTTCTTAACCCATAATATATATACACAAAGGGAATATAATATTTAAATATTTTTTTTTCTAAAGAAGGAAGTGAATTTCAGAAAGAAAGGGTTCGGAATTGCCTTGATTGAAATCTTTCAAAGAAGAAAAAGTAGAAAGCAAAGAAAGACGATGGAGTTCAGTCACTCTATTTGGCAAATAAATTGTAAAAAAAAAAAAAAAAAAGATAAAGAAAGAAAAGTTCGGGAGCATTGAAGGGTTTTCCTAGCAAATAATATATTTTCTCAGGCCCTTTCTCCTTTTCCTATGTGGTCGCAACTCGCGACCGGCTTTGCTTTTCTCATCCCTTTTGAAAAAAGGGCAACTTGGGAGTGATAAATCCACTCTGGTCCAGTTCTTTTGGCATCCGGATTAGTCCTCGCCACACCGGATTCACCAATTTATCCTTCCTTTCTTTCGCATTAAGCCACCTTCCCCCTCCATTTTTCGCCTCCTCAAAAGGCTCAATTTAAATTAGGACATCGGAGGAAAAAAAGGGAATATTTTCATGGATGTGAAATGTAATTTCTAATTTCCGTCTTTGTGATCATTGTGTTAAATATTTTATAAGTATTTATTCTAAGCACACTTTTATAATGAATCTCTGACGATAGGGGATAAAGCTGTTAAGTTGATGGCAATTCAAGTTGTAATTCGCCATTATAATTTATTATTAATGGGGAAAGAACGTTGAAACAACAACATCGATTGAATTGATTATAAAAAGTGAAATTTTCATTATTTAATCAACATTTTACTCAATGAAATTTAAATATATTTTTTACGTCTATTTTTTTTTTTTTGCTCTCTTGACCAGTGGTTCCCAACCGGTGTGTCCCGGCACCCAAGGGGCCGTGAGAATGGCTAAGGGGTGCCGCGAGATATTTAGATAAAAAATAAAATAAAGAGGCGAAAAAAATAAAGTTTTGCTAAAAAAAAAAGGTCAAATGACTTTCACCCAGGACGGAAAAGTCAAGAGGAGTGGGTTCGGACTCAGGCACATGTGCCTGGTTAATATTGAATATTTAGGGCCGGTTTTTTCATCTTTGGGTAGAAAGAAAACCTATGAGTAGTGTGCAATGCAGAAACCCTCTTCCAGAGAATAAACTCTCTTCAGTATTAAGGGGTTGGGCGGTTGTTTTCTACTTAATAAAGACATAAAATATAAAAATTATTAAAAATAAAAATTGAAATTAATTTAAATAAATATTATAAATTAAAATAATTAATTTTTAAAAAATTATTTTTTTTACTAAAATTTAAAATTTGAAATGCTTTAGTTGAAGCTTCGTCTCGCCAGAGTGCGCCAGAGGGAGTTGGCCAACCCTCGAACATAGTTTCAACATGGATATTAGAATATATTCAAATAATCATCTTCAACACCTTGCCAAATATTCTAGAAATATAATCCTGAATGACATAAAATGAATAATAACAAAAAAAAAGGGATAGATTGAAAAATGCCTCTGTTATTTTTATGCGTGAAGTTACGATGCTGGTGCCAGGCTTGTGTTTCTAATATCTCCCCTTTGCTAAAACCCAGAGCTTTTGGCTCCGACTAATTTAACAGAGAGCATAGCAAAAAATTCAACATATATACATATACATATACTCCAAGGCTGGGTTATGCAAATGAAAAACAAATGGCTGCCTCAGTTTCCAGTGAACCTAACCTTTTGCATATTGTAAAATATATCACATCTCATCACGTTATTGTTAAAATAAGTTGAATCAAAATAAAAATAACAAATATATCTACTTCTTTTTTAAATAAAATGATGGGATGTCATATATTTTACTATAAGAATAAAAATGAAGAGGGTTTCTGCACTACAAAAAAAGCACTTTAACAGACACTTCACTAACTACCCAAACATGAAAAAACCGGCCCTTAGTATCTTTTAAAGTGAATGTGGTCTAAAAAACTAAAATGATTAGATAAAAACTTATGATAATTTTTTTAACATGCACGATCTTAACACCACCTCTTAGCGATAATAAGTTAAGTATTTACAATAACAAACTGACCAAGCCACAATTATCTTGAAGAAGACATTAGAGGAATCCAGATGCGATCCTGGTTTTATTTAAAATTATAATTTCAATTAATCTCCATTAAATTCGCTTAAGTAGCCAAGTTTAAATAAAAAATAATTTCTTAAAGTTTTAATTTTAATTAAAGTTCAAGTCTTTTGTCTAAAATTTGTCGTAGTTAATGAGAAATCTTCTTTTATCATTTTCTTAAATATTTTCACATAAAAGATGTCTTATTATTTCTAATGAAATATCCGATCCAATAAATTAGGTTCCCTATTATTATTAGTTTAATTTCGCAAAAGGAAAGCGAATGTCCTTGGGGAGAGATTTCCAAAAGCCTTCATTAGTTCAATTAACATGAGCTCCTGAGACCTTGATGAAGACCCTCATTATAAGCATGGTCGCAAAAAAACATCTCTACTTTAAAAGAGATTTGGCTTATTAATAAGACAACTAATTTATTTACTTCTTTTGTAACTTTTTTCTTTTAATTTAAAAAATAAATTTAATATAACGACACTGTAGCTTAAAAAATAAAAGAGGATTAGGACCGTTTTAATTAAATCTTTCATTAAGACTTTCGTTCAAAGAAAAAATATTTTGCGTATTATTCCGTTTTATTGTAAATATTTTGATATATTTGTAATGATATCATTCATAACCTATATTATTATTTGTAAAGTAATCTAGACGTGCGATTGCAAAATTTTACAAGTTTTAAATTTCCATCTCTGGCCTAAAGTTTAAAATTTCCCTCACTGATTCCACTTCCTCTGTCTCTGGTCAATCAGAGAGAGAGAGAGAGTGGTAAACAGGAACATAACGGAAGTCAGTGGCTCTTTATATTCTAGTATGATTATTAGTCAATAAATTTTATCGCTGGAAGTAAACTTCTAACCCGTAGATGATAAAGCGAGAGATTTTTCTCTGATTTAAGAGCCTGGGTCATGATTTTCATGCCTTTGTTTTCTGTTTAGAATTTATCTCATATCCTTGAGTGATAAATATTTATACTCTGAACAATTTAATATTCATCCCTTTGAGAAATAACATATTGTTTTGAAAATCATATTTGTATTAAGAATAGAGTTATTTCCCTCTGTAATTTGGATTTCTTATTACATTTTAGCTTGATGAAATTATTCAAATCAAAATTTGATTAAAAGATCTTCACGTTTTCTTTCCATAATGAAACATCATGTAAAAAGAAGAAATTAGAGGAAACTTGAAATTTGTTATAATGGATATATGAAAATGAATTAAATATAAATACTAGGCTAATAGTTTATCATTGAAGTGGCTTTAAAATGAAAGTTAGAAA
>JAKCPI010022070.1:0-20114 GCA_023213315.1 Euborellia annulipes | reverse complement strand
GTAATATTTGAAGGTGAAGGCTGATCTTTAAGTGCTTTAACTCCTTCCATTGTTGGATGTACTCCTGACTTATCAATTGTATGACCTAGGTAAACAATAGATGATTTCATTAAATGTAGTTTTGATTGTTGTGTACGTAAACCAGCAGAATTAAGTTTCGAAAAATTCTTCTAAGTCTTTGTAAATGATCTTCTGTATTAATTCCACCAGTTGCAATGTCGTCTTGAAACCAAGCAACACCATCCATTCCTTGTAGAATAGAGTCCATAAATTTCTGAAATTGTGCAGAGGCAATGGTTACTCCAAATGGTAAACGTGTATATCGGAAGAAACCACGATGTGTAGAAATAACTAAATACTTGCGACTTTCGGGTTCTACTTCTAGCTGATGGTAAGCATCTTTTAAATCAATTGTACTGAATTCAGAAAATCCAGCTAATTTTGTTGAAACCTCTTCAAATGTAGGTAAGGGGTATGGATCTTTAATCATGTAGGGATTTATAGTCACTTTAAAATCTCCACATAATCGAACACGGCCTTGACCTTTAGGAACATAGACAACAGGTGAAGCCCATTCAACATTGGAAACCAAAGGATCAACAGACTCAAGAATTCCGTCTTTTACTAATCTATCAATCTCTTTGTCTACTGCTTCCTTAAGAGCGAAAGGAACTGGTCGTGGTCTAAAAACTTTTGGTACTGCGTTATCTTGTAGACGAATTTTAACTTTAAATCCTTTAACTACTCCAGCGTCATCTGAAAATAATTCTTTAAATTCATTCATTAGTTGTTGTAATTGAGTATCTGTATTTGCATTTGCATGTGAACTAGAAGTAAGTTGACTTATCTCAACAGGTAAACGTTGAAATTTAACAAAATTACAATTTGGGTGTAAATTAAAAGAATTTATCCAATTTCTCCCAAATAAAGGTGTACCATTTCCTTCCGTAACGGCTAATGGTAAGTATTTAGTAGTTTGTCCAACCCTAACTTGTACTGTACATTCTCCTAACATTTTAATTTTAAAATTAGGGTAAGCAGCTAAATTCTGTGTTTCCTTTAACAAAGGAGATCCAATTCTTTTCCAAATATGTTGTCCTACAACTGTCTTAAGAGCTGCCGTATCGTATTCCATTGTAATTTCGGAATTATTAATTGATACATCAATTAGATATCTACGACCATCGTTTGACGAGACAAGCGCAATATCCACTAAATTATCATTTATTAAATTTACATTACTAACGTTTTTAGTAATATTATCTTTTCTAACATTATTAATAACAATAGCCTTTCCTGTTTTAACACAGCATGAATTCCAATGTCCTTTTTGGTTACAGAACCGACAAAAAACAGACTCTGCCTGGCACTGACCTCTTTCTAAGTGCTTTGATTTACCACATCTTAAACATTGTTTATTTACATCTAGTTCACGTATATTTTTATTGATATTAAAATTTTTAAATTGTTTTTGAGAATTTTCGGGTGTTTTAAAATTTGTTTTTTTAATAGTAACTTTATTAATGGAATCATTAGGAGACTCTAAAGTTTTACGTTGTCGTTGAGCAGATTCTATAATTAGAGCAGATTTTTCAATGTCGGATAATTTAGCATTATCCTCAGGGTGTAATCTAAATAATTCCTCTTGCATACTAGGATTACTTAGTCCTAGAAGAAATTGATCTCTCAATCGTTCCTCTAAAGAATTTGCAAATTTACAATTTACAGCTAAAGATCTTAATTTATTCAAATATTGAGAAACTGTCTGCTCTTTAGTTTTATGGTATTGACCAAATTTTATTCTTTCGGCCAAATAACTAGTCGTTGGACGAAAATACGTATTTAAAAATTGAATAATATTGTCATACGGTACCTCAGAAAGTGATGTTGGTTCAAAATGATCCGCAACTAACCTATAAACTTCGGCACCAATCCATTTTAATAATAGATTTCGTTTTGAATCTGCAGCTTCGTTAATATCGAGATGTTGTAATTTGATCTCAAGTTCAAATCTCTGTAGATAATATTTCCATTCCTCTTGTTTAGAGTCAAATTTTGAAAATTTAAATGTTCTTACCCGATGGGCAATTTCATCAACAGGATTAATTGAAATATCCCCTTGTAAATTATTTAAATTATCTCCTGGCATCCTCGTCGCCAATTGTAGTGTATTCGTGTACGTAAAATTATAAATTAAAATAATGTAGCACAAATGTATTTTGTGAACTATCAATTATATGTTTATTTATTTATGTAACAATTGTAACAATAGCATTTTGTAACAATAGCGTAAACAATTAGCCAATTAGCGTATATGACACGGGTATAATGTCAACAGTTAAAATATATCTTCTTGGATAAATAAAAAAAATATAAGACATATATTGTGTGATTTTTCAAGAAATTTTAAGGTGTTTCATTTATTTCTGCATAATAATTAAAAATTTAGATCTCCTTTTTTTCCAAAACAAAGATGACTACCCATATCTGGGTATGTGGATGGCGAACACGAGCTGCCCGAGCTGGGACAGGCGGTTCTTCAGTTCTTTATATGACTTTTTCAACAAGCGTCAGACTGGCCTGTTCTATTTCTTCCGGCCGCAAAAACTCATGATAGGGTTGGAGGGAAAAAATTAGGTCCGCCGACCGCGCATCGCGGGAATAAGGCGAGGACAGAAGAAGAAGAATTAAATATTTAGTAAAGTACATAAATAAAAATCATCAAAACGACTTGAAGATAGTCGTTACTATATGAATGCCAGGGTTTGAGTCCAGGGAATGTTTTGCATAGTCTCTGTTAAAAGTCTCTCAACTTTGATATTATACATAAAACGTAAACATATGATGGATGGAATTTTATTATATTAGTAGTAAAAAAAAGAGTTATTTTAAATGTTATAATAAAAAAAAAGGTTTGATGTTTGATCTTTGTTTCATTTGAATCCATTAGAGAGAGTTGAAACTGTTTTGGTTTTGAATTTCATTTAGGCCTAGCCCACCCACACACATAAAACATGGTGTGTGTAAAAGAGATACACACAAACACAAACTGATAAATAGACATGGCGTATCCATTTAAAGTCTTTCTCCTCTCCTCTTTTAATTGATTAAGATCTAACGATAGGGACTTTTTAATTTACTTAGACAAAGTCTCGGGAAATAAGGTGCAATTTATTATAATTATTATAATAATATGAGGATGTGGTAAATGGGCAGCCAAGGCGAAAAAAATAAGTCTACATTTTGTCGACGTTTTGAGTGCCGATCGCACTCTTCATCAGGACAAAATTGGTGTTAAATTGTCAGGTTAGTTGACATGGCAGTGTAGCCAATCTATATTCTCTTGAAAAATTCTCTTTACTGTTTGGAAGTCGAATGATTAAATTTGTCTTCGAGTAAAATAAACAATTCGGATCAAAGCGAAAAATTAACAGTCTATATTTTGTCGACGTTTCGAGTGTCGATCGCAGTCTTTACCTAGTTAAAATTGATATTAAATAGATAAGTTCGACCTCCAAACAGTAAAGAGAATTTTTGGAGAGAATATAGATTGATAATGTTTCCATGTCAACTATCCATCCTGACAATTTAATATCAATTTTGTTCTGATGAAGAGTGCAACCGGCACTCGAAACTGCATCAAAATATATATATACTTATTTTTTCGCCATGGTGGCCCATATAGGCATGGGCGTAACTAGGGGGCATGGGACCAGCCATCCTCGCTGGGGGGGGTCTGCTATCCTCCGGGGGCCCTGGAGAGCCCCATATTTTCTCAATTTTTCTTGGGGCAGAGAGCTTTCTGGGGGAGGCCACGAGCCTTCTGGGGGAGGCCCCCCGGCACCCCCTAGTTACGCCCATGCATATAGGCCTACCTAATCCCCAAATTTACATTTGTTTATATTGAATTTTTTTTTTAATTGAAACGTGTTGGATTCTTGTTTTTAATCCTTCGGTCTTAATGAGACCATTAGAATTTTTAACATATTCAATATATTGTTTACTATTTTATTGTATCAATGGCTACCGAGGGACAATCCACAAGCTGATTCACCAGGATCTCCCACCGGATATCGCCGCGTTTTTTTTTTTTTTTTTTTTTTTTGATAATGTCAAAAACAGTTATCGAAAAAATGTGAAAGAATAAAATTTGCAAATGGTGTATCATATTGAAAAAACTTATTAGGTAAAGTACTACTTCCGGTTGATGTATTTACTCTAAATTTTGATACAGATCTACAATTTTTTGTGTAAAATAATTACGCATAGAGAGCCTAGGGCAGGTGTGTCAAATTCAATTAATTCACGTGCCATTAACATGCAACTGCTAAAACTCAAGCGGGCCACATTACTTTTATAAATTAAATGAATTTAATGGTAATAATTATAAATGCTAATTTGACGTAAAATATTCATTTTATTTAGGGGATCTTTTTTGCGGGCTGCCGGTTTGACACCCCTAGACTATAAGGGGAAGTCATTCCTGAATATTTTTTTAAATTTTATTCCAATTTTATTTTTTGCAAAACAAGGATTTTTCGATTATTAGGTGTCTAATTGACCATGACGAATTCATTCTCAACGCTTTTTCTATTCATTACCCAGTGAATAATAACAAAGGACCGAGAATACAAAACAAAACTCAATATATGTACAGTACATACTCTCTTAGTGCAAATAATAACAAGTGGGTATTGTTTATTCTGGTTAAAAAACAGATGAGTCTTTGTATGTTTTATAAATCTATTTTTTTTATTTGCTGATTTTACAGAAAAGCTTTCTGCTGCCTACATTTTTTGCTCTTGTTGTTCTTTTATATTTATTTTTAAAAAATATAATAAAAAAAGTTGAATATACATGAAATTTATTTTGAAAGTATCTCACCTAAGGTATTATAAAATATTTTATTTTTATAAATAAATAATAAGTTTATCTTTTTTTTTTGTCAAAATAAATATAGATAAAGAAGCTTATTACTTTGGTTAAAGCCTTCTATTTTTTTTTTTTGTTTTGTTTTTTTATCTTTTTTTTTTTTTTTTTTTTTTTGATATCTCCTCTTTTTGATAAAAAAAAGAGCATTGGATTAATCAAAAAAACGCAAGAAAGCCAAGTATATTGGTTGACACATGAATGAATCAGAGAAGAAATTATTGAAAATGCCCAAAATTATAGAAACTAAGAAAAATTTTCTTTGAAAATCATCCCTAAAGAGATCTTCTTTCACTGTGACTTCAGTGGCGTAGCGAGGGGAGGGGACAAGGGGGCATCATGCCCCGGCCGCTACTCACAAAGGGGCGCCAAATGGTCGGCAAAACAAAAAATTGCTGGATAATTTTGTCTCAAATGTAAAGCCTATCTTAAGCCTATGACTTTATTTATTTATTAATTTGCGAGTATATTTTACATATAATATTATTATATGGTTTTCGAATGGGGAGGGGCGCGTTAAAAAGGTATTGCGCCCCGGGCGCTCGCTACGCCACTGTGTGGCTTATCCTTATTATTATTTTTTTTTTCTAGGGGTCGCTCATTTTTATTTTCATTTTGCTCAATGCCTGCGCATCCTCATACTCCAATCCCTCCAATCTGCCTGCAGTCCTCAATTTTACAATCCAACCGTCCCTAAAGATATCTGACTATTTCAAATAATTAGAAGAGATAACTATTTTAAGATCGAAATTAGAGAAAGTAAAAAGCAATCATATATTTGGACCCTGTTACGCATTAGTGTGTCAAGTGCCAGCTAATATAGTTTTAAGAAAATTAACATTAAAGTTTTTTGTTTTGATGGGATTATATATAATTTTTTTTTGTCGATTGTGCAAGTAACATTAAATATAAATTTTTTTAGGACATATTTCATGGGTGATTCTTTTACAAACCGAACACTTTCTGACCGACATATTTTTGATTTGGATGAAATTTTTTTTACGGGTTCTATAACGAAAAAAAGATAGCCATCCGCGAGGATTTTCTTTTTCTTTAATATTTTGGGAAATATCGAGGGTCGAAAATGTGAAAATTTGATGATTTTCTGCTTAGACGCTCACTTTTAAAAATTCATAACTCTGGTTCTATTTGAGCTAGAAAAAAACTTTTTTTACCATTTTAAAGCTAAAAGAGTGAACTTTAAGAAAAAAATTGTTCCACCAAAATTTATTAAAGATTTCACATTGTTATCAACAATTGAAATCTTAAAATCGATTTTTAACAATGGGGCCCCAACTGTATTGCATTTTTATTATAACCATCGCATTCTACGTCGAATTTTATACCGATAACGGTTTTTTAATCGATGGAGAATCAATTAGTACTATTGAAAAAAAATCCCGCCAAGTGCTCTCATGCGGTAAAATGACGTCATATCAAAAATAAGAAAAAAAAGTCCGGAGGTATTGAACCACTCTTTCCAAAACTATATTTAGATTTAATGTAGCTTTTATGGTCAAGTAGCTATCCGTTGCACAAGTAGGGCTATTTTTCGATATTTTTTTGCCTAAAAAATGATGTTTTTCGAGAAAAAAAACTAATTTTAGAGTTAATTACTCGTGATTTTTTTACTTATTCTATTAGAGGTTTTCTTTCTGCACCAAATGACATCCCATTTAGTCTGATCTGATTAGCCGTTCCGGAATCTACAGGGGGTTTAAACTTTCAAATTAGAATTTACCGCAGCACGGTAAAATAAAATGGTAGGAAAAAATAAATGGTGAAATCTTTAGCTGAAAACTCATTCTTTCTAACCGTATATTTCCCATAATTATACCTCTTCAGACAGAAGAGTTATTCAAGCCGATAAACTTTTTCGTGCAAAGATTTTTTTCTTGCCCTAGAGCATGAACGAAAAAAGTTTATCGGCTGAATAACTCCTCTGTCTTAAGAGGTATAATTATGGGAAATATACGGTTAGAAAGAATGAGTTTTCAGCTAAAGATTTCACCATTTATTTTTTTCCTACCATTTTATTTTACCGTGCTGCGGTAAATTCTAATTTGAAAGTTTAAACCCCTGTAGATTCCGAACGGCTAATCAGATCAGACTAAATGGGATGTCATTTGGTGCAGAAAGAAAACCTCTAATAGAATAAGTAAAAAATCACGAGTAAATTAACTCTAAAATTAGTTTTTTCCGAAAACATCATTTTTTAGGCAAAAAATATCGAAAAATAGCCCTACTACTTGTGCAACGGATAGCTTACTTGACCATAAAACTACATTAAATCTAAATTATAATTTGGAAAGAGTGGTTAACACACTGACATTTTTTTCCTTTATTTTGATATGACGTCATTTTTACCGCATGAGGCAATCGGCGTGATTCTTTTTCAATAGTACTAATTACGCCTCCATCGATTAAAAAACCGTTATCAATATAAAAATCTCGACGTAAAATGCGATGGTTATAATAAAAATGCAATACAGTTGGGCCCCATTGTTAAAATCGATTTTAAGATTTCAATTGTTGATAACAATGTGAAATCTTTAATAAATTTTGGTGGAACAATTTTTTTTCTTAAAGTTCACTTCTTTAGCTTTAAAATGGTAAAAAAAGTTTTTTTCTAGCTCAAATAGAACCAGAGTTATGAATTTTTAAAAGTGAGCGTCTAAGCAGAAAATCATCAAATTTTCACATTTTCGACCCCTCGATATTTCCCAAAATATTAAAGAAAAAGAAAATCCTCGCGGATGGCTATCTTTTTTCGTTATAGAACCCGTAAAAAAAATTTCATCCAAATCAAAACATGTCGGTCAGAAAGTGTTCGGTTTGTAAAAGAATCACCCATTTCATAAAAAATACTATTAATTGTTGCATTTGAAACAATATTCCGTGTTTAACTCAATTTTTAATTTTTTTGGCGCTTGACACACTAATGCGTATTTATAAAGTGTAGGAATTTTATTGTAGTGAAAATCAACAGGCCTTGCATATAAAATCCCTGTCTGTTCGAGAAAATTTGTTTACTTTGACCGGCAGTATCTCACTTAATATTCGTTCAACAAATCCGTTTGATGTACTAAATTTTAGAAAATATAATGCTCTAATAACAGGGATGAAGGGAATAATTGATTCTTTTTACGGCTTTTCGCTTTGAGGCCAAGTTTCGTGGAAAGTATCTAGGCCGTAAAGCGAGGTATGGGTGTATTTATTATATTATATTTCCCTTTTTTTGATTAATATTTTTGAAATCCCACTCTATTACCTCTCTTTCAGTGTAAAATAAAGGTCACGACATTGACATGTGCTTTTCGACGGTTTCCCAATTAAATTCATTATTAAATTTTGGGATTTATCAAAATGACAAAATGATTATACATTCATCTAGGCTATTCGAATCGGGTATTTAATAAAAAAAAATGTTAATAAAAACGAATTTTATAATAAAACTAATTAAAACTCATTTTTTAACAAATTGGGTGTGAGTCAAATCTAATTTAATGAATTTGGCAACAATCTCATAATGGGAGTAAAAAAATCAATATTATTAAAATAAATTTGAATAAAGGACATGACAAGTTGTAATAATGAATCTCAAATGTTTGTCTATACCACAGTGGCGGATTAATGCAATTTTGTCGGGGGGGGGGGGCGGTTTTTTTTTTTTTTATTTAAGGACTTTGTGGGCATCTATGGCCATTTAGACCCCTTTCCTATTTACAAATTCAATTGAAATTAAAGCCCGGAAATCATAATTTTTTTAGATTACTAGTTTTTATAACATTGTGAATTTCTTCTCGGGGGGGGGGGGGGGCGATCGCCCCCTCGCCTCCCCCCCCTCTTAATCAGCCCCTGCTATACCAGTGATTCTCAACCACTCTGCCGCGGCACTTGTGTGTGCCGCCAAATTCTTAAGTGTGCCTCCAAATTTTAGAAATGTCAAGCTCAAATTTTTCATTAACAGTATTCTTTGTAATTAATCGTTTAATAAACGTACTTTGTTTTTGTAGTACATATTATTTTATTTTAAATTTAATATTATAAACTATTTTATATAGTGTATTATAGGTAAACAACTTTTAAAATTTTCTTTTTGAGTGTCGTCAAATTTTGAAATCGTTAAAAACGTGCCGCGAAAAAAAAGGTTGAGAATTACACGTCTACTTTTAATTATTGCCAAGCCGGGCAAAAAATTTCAATTTAAATAAAGCTAATAAATATAACAACAAAAAAGTTTTTGTAGTATTTTAAAAATGTGAAAATGAGAATATTTTTGTTTTAATGAATTCTTCTTCTATTCTAATAAAAAAAAGTTGCCAAAATGGAACTCTTTCTTTCATTCTTCTCTTTCTTTGACTCTCGAGATCTCATTAGCAAAATGCTTGCAATTTAATTTATTCTATTAGCGATAAAAACCTTCTTTCTTTTTAGCCAGAAATATAATATATTAGCTCTCACTGTACGTAGTACTAAGGGAGAGAGAGTTTATGCAGAGATTCCGGTGTCTGTTTGTCTGTCTGTATGCATAAAAAGTACGGCTGAACTAAAGGTCGTAGAAAAATAATAATTAATTTAATTTCTTTTTTTAAACATTCTCACTCACACTCACACACACATTCACACAGTCTTTTCGGCAACTCAGGCCATTTAAGACTTTAGACGATAACCGTTGTAATTAATATATATATTTGGGGTTCAGGCATTTCTATTTAAGCCATCTGGTATCCAAATAAATTCTTCGGACTGCCTGGGTCCGAACCCGCGACGTTTGGTATAGGAGGTAGGCACGCTACCTACTACGCCAAACTCGGGGGCAAATAATAATTACATATGTATATTCAGCATAGAAAACTGGTTCAGAGAAAAATAAGTTTTGGTCCCTAGGAGCCGCCCCAGGCCCCCAACTGCCTCGGTACGCCTCTGGTCCTTATTATATTGGTGATGGGAATCTCTTATCGTCTCATAAATTATTGGTTATCGTATAAAGTATTATAATATTAATTAATATTATGTCTTATAAGTTGCCGAAAAGAGTGTTTGTGTGAGTGTGAGTGTGAATGGGAAAAAAGTGTTAAAAAAAAAAAAAAGTTACCGAAAACAAATATAAAATTTTTTCTCTTGTTCCTATAGAAATAAAATTTAATTTGAAACACCAAGTGTTTAATATGTATTTATTTAATTTTTATTTATTTATAGAGATTATTTTTTTTATTTTCAAATAATTTTTTTTTAATTTTTGGCAATAAAAAATAAATTGGCCATTCAAAAAGGTACTATACGCAAAAAAAATCAAAATATTATATAATTAATATATATATATTCTATATTGAATTTCATTATTACTTTCTCTAACCTCTATATATGTTAATATATAGATAGAGAAAGTATTGGTTTCATGTCAAAATTGCGATGTCGAGATTTTGATAGATATACACGTTTTGAGGTCCCCTGAATCAAAAAAGTGGTTTTCGCGACATGCTCTGTCTGTGTGTCTGTCTGATAACAAAATATATTACGAAAAGAGCTAGGAGATTAAAATTTTATATTTAAGTTAGGCACCCCATGGGGCGTGACACGAAGCTTTTGAACAAAATAGGCCAAAAAGTACATAGGCGTCATTGGGGGGGGGGGGGGGCATTTGCCCCCCCTCAAGTGCTCTGATTTTTATAAAATTTTATATTATTCTAAATAAAATACTCCAAAATACATCTACGAGTATACAAACTGTACAAAATTAAACAATTAATTTAATTAAATATGTTTTGGCTAAATTTGAGTACCCATTTGTAAGTAAATTTTAAGAAAAAAAATGTTTGCCCCCCTCCCCAAGAAAAAAGTTGAAATGACGCCATTGAAAAAGTACCAGTACTTTACATGGGCGTAGCCAGGAGGAGGCAGGGGGCCATTGCCCCCTGGCTTGTCCTAAAAATTAAAATAAAAATATATATATATATATTTTTCCCATTGGGAATTTTTTTTAACGCCCCAATTCACTTAATTTTTTTATTTAAATAAATAATTAATAATCTATGTATATATTAATTGCAAACCCCCCTCTCGCCCTAACGAGGGGTTGCCCCCTAACAAGGTGTCTGGCTACGGGCGTCATGGTACTTTATACTTTTTCAGTTTTTTTTTTTCGATTTTTTCAAAATTCGCCCTAACGATTTTTTTTTAAATTCAAAAATCAATTATTTTTTAGATGCCCTTTAAAATGTATATTTTCAGTTTGCTCTCAAAATTGTTTTAAGACCACTTTACTCTTGTACGCAGGGGCGTATATAAGGGGAGGCCGAGGGAGCCCGCCTCCCCCCCAAAAAAAAAAAATTTTCCAAACACACATATATATAGGGATATACAGACATCAGCGCAACAAATTTTTCCGCAGGATGAAAAACTTTGGTTCCGCAAAAAATTTCGTGTGAAAAAAAATTTAGTTTCTTAAAAAAAAAAATTTCCGCAGAAAAATTTTACAATTCAGGCCCCCCCCTCCCCGAAAAAAATTTCTATATACGCCCCTGCTTGTACGTCCCAGGAAAGATAGATGAAATGGTTGCCATGGTAACAAGATATAAATATTTTCTCATGTTTATAAATTTTACCTCTTGAATTCTAATACATATATACATATACCGAAGGTAAGAGAAAGTTGTGTGCTGTGCGATCAGTCACACCAGATTTTTTTTCTTTTGATTTTCTTGATTTATTAAAAAAATATTTTTTAAGATTAAAAAATATTTGGTGCTTGTGCATAAAAATATTGTTAAAAAAAGTATTTGATTTTATAAAAATCATAAAATTAATTATATGAAATATTCTTATTTATATTTTAGGCTGTAATATTGATACTAATGTCGTATATATTTTTTAAACGTCGCGCGCCGCTTATGAAAATATAATTTTTCCACTTGAGCCTTGAGTAGCAAAAAGCCTGTATGAATTTGTCGCGTTCCAATGTTGTCACATTTACTTAGACGGCAACGTTGCCAGCTCCGTGGCAGATGTTAGAAAAGGAAACATATTATTGCTGGTTGTGGGTTGATAGGCGCTAGAAATGGAGCGACGGTGTCGCCGCCTATTAGCCAAATAATCGTCCCTTACGATTGACTCATCGGAGACTCCCCCTTAATCGTTTAATAAACGTACTTTGTTTTTGTAGTACATATTATTTTATTTTAAATTTAATATTATAAACTATTTTATATAGTGTATTATAGGTAAACAACTTTTAAAATTTTCTTTTTGTGTGTCGTAAAATTTTGAAATCGTTAAAAGCGTGCCGCGAAAAAAAGGTTGAGAATCACACGTCTACTTTTAATTATTAATTTTGAGAAAAACACTGACAAGCCGGGCAAAAAATTTCAATTTAAATAAAGCTAATAAATATAACAACAAAAAAGTTTTTGTAGTATTTTAAAAATGTGAAAATGAGAATATTTTTGTTTTAATGAATTCTTCTTCTATTCTAATAAAAAAAAGTTGCCAAAGTGGAACTCTTTCTTTCATTCTTCTCTTTCTTTGACTCTCGAGATCTCATTAGCAAAATGCTTGCAATTTAATTTATTCTATTAGCGATAAAAACCTTCTTTCTTTTAGCCAGAAATATAATATATTAGCTCTCACTGCACATAGTACTAAGGGAGAGAGAGCTTATGCAGAGATTCCGGTGTTTGTCTGTCTGTATGCATAAAAAGTACGGTCTGAACTAAAGGTCGTAGAAAAATAATAATTAATTTAATTTTTTTTTTCAACATTCACACTCACACTCACACACACATCCACACAGTATTTTCGGCAACTCAGGCAATTTAAGACTTTAGACGATAACCGTTGTAATTAATATATATATTTGGGGTTCAGGCATTTCTATTTAAGCCATCTGGTATCCAAATGGCTTAAATAAAATCATCGGACTGCCTGGGTCCGAACCCGCGACGTTTGGTATAGGAGGTAGGCACTCTACCTACTACGCCAAACTCGGGGGCAAATAATAATTATATATGCCTATTCAGCATAGAAAACTGGTTCAGGAAAAAATAAGTTTTGGTCCCTAGGACTTCCGGTTTTTTAAATATTTAATATTTTTACTTTCTCTTACCTATGTATATATGTAATATATATATAGAGAGAAAGTATTGGATTCATGTCAAAAATTCGATGTCGAGATTTTGATGGATCTTCACGTTTTGAGGTCCCCTGAATCCAAAAAACTGGTTTTCGCGACATGGTCTGTCTGTGTGTGTGTGTGTGGGTGGGTGGGTGGGTGGGTGTGTGTGTGTTCAATTTTAAGCATGAAGGAATTGAGCTAGGAGGTTGAAATTTTATAATTAAGTTAAACACCCTCCGGGACCGGAAAAATAAGCTTTTAATCGAAATCGGCCAAAGAGTTCTAGTACTTTACTGATGTACTTTTTCAGTTTTTTCGATTTTCTCAAAATTTGCTCCAACGATTTTTTTTTAAATTCAAAAATCAATTATTTTTTAGATGCTCTTTCAAATGTATATTCTCATTTTGCGATTGAAATCTTCTGAAGACCACTTTACTCTTGTATTTCATAGGGAAGATAAGAGAAATGGTTGCCATGGTAACAAAATATAAATATTTTCCCATACTTATAAATTTTACATCTGAATTCATGTTCCATACTGTCGGGAACTAAATACATGTCGACACAAAAAATCTGGTGTGACAAGCACAGAACACAACTTTCGATTACCGAAGGTAAGAGAAAGTTGTGTGCTGTGCGCCAGTCACACCAGATTTTTTAATTTTTTGTTTATATTCATCAGAATGTAAACAAATGTAGCCATTTGGAGAAATAACCTTTATTAAAATGTTTAATGTCAAGAAAATCCACAGTGAGAGCGCCCCTTTGAATTTACTACTGTCTTTCCTACTTTTTATTATTTTTTTTTTTATTATTATGTATATTATTATTATAAACTAATTTTGAAGCCGTCACAAAGAGTTTAATTAGTACGATATAACATTGTAAATGTAAATTTAATTTATTTATTAGTTTAAATTTCCATCACCACCCTTAATACCTGTGTATTAGTACTTTACGTGTGGGAGGGATGTGGAGGGGGGGGGACGTGTTTCTGACGTTAGGCGAGAGTTGGAAGTATGCGAAACGAGCTTTTATTATGACCACTAAATAGGATCTCCATTTTATTAATGTAGACTCAACAGCAATATTATTTATTTAATTTCGCCCTCAAGGCTTTTGATTTCTTTTTAATTCATTCTTAGCATATTCTAAGTTCGTAAAATATATGGGGGTTAATTAAACGCCTGTGAGGTAGGTGTTTTGCAAGTCACAGTATTATTTTGTAACAAATCAATTAGCATGTTCTTGTTCTATTTTACATATTGATATAATAATACAGCTTAAATAAAATTTATTTTTTCCTTAAAAATTCAGTGGTCAGTTATCTGTTGGATTAGGTACTTTAATTACAGCTGCGAGGAGACATGCCGGGTCCCGAGGCGAATTAATACGGGCCTCCTCCCATAAAAATTGTTAAAATCAACTAAAATGTTTTTATATAATAGCTCCTTGAGTGATATAAAATCGATAAAAATTCTGTCAGCTTTCCTTGTTAGTTTAATCTTCACAGCTAAAACACCGAAATTTTGGTATTGTTTTTTTATTAGAATTTTAAGGATGGGGTGCAAGAAGGCCCCAACCCCCTCCTGGTTACAGCATCTAATTAGTGGCATTACTTAAAAATTCAATTAAATATTCTCAATGAATTTAAATATCTGAATTTCATTACGTCACGGGATATCAGTGTCTACACTGTAGACGGTATATATATTTTTAGGTTTTGTGTTTGTGACCAGAGCCGTAACTAGCTTTTATGGGACCATGGGCAAGACGTCATCACTGGCCCCCTCCTACTCCAAATTTTACAATTTAATTAAAGCTAGTTATTTCCCTAAAATAATAGTTTTAACCAGTAGTACAACCAGAAAAACAAATTTTAGAGAGATCTAAAGATTTTTTAGATGTATTTCAACGATCAATTTTTAAATTTATCTATTTTTTACTACCTTTGCTCTTAAATTTTACCTAACCGTTTTAAATAATTTAATAATGCGAATAGGGGGCTCGCTGGAGTAGTGAGCTAGGGTGTCAGCTTCTGCAAAGAAGATCCCTGTTCAAATCCTTGGCATGCGGGATTTTTTCATTAAATAAAAATATTTATTTAATGTAAACAAATCCTCAAGCAAGCCCTGGATTGGAATATAGGATCTTACCACAATAGCCCTCAGGCAACTCTACGAGGAGAGGGAGTTGCTGTGACATCCCGTCCTGTGGAAGGGACGTAAAGAAGGTTCCCTCTCAGTGATGCATTCTTCGAAAGGAGTAGGCTACACGCCGGTGCTGAGGGGAGTCCCTCCTCAAACTAGGACATCCTCCATAGCATAGAAGAGGTTGGATAAAAGGAGCCGGTTGGAACCAGAAATAAGGATTAGTTCACTAGCTAGAGACGAGAGCAGGAGGAGGAGCTAGAGATAGGAAAGGACGTAACTTCACGGGGTGCCGGTAGATGGCTACGGCCAGAGGCCGGTTGGGTTTGAGGTGTGTGTCTCCGTACACGTAAGCACCTCGGGTAAATAAACGGGGATCCCGATAGGAATTTCAAATAATAATAATAATAATGCGAATTTTTTTGACCTTTCCCAGCCCTTGCGCCTGCCTATTTTTGGCCTGTTTGTGACAATATATATTACGAATGAATTAAATTAGTTTAAGTTAAGAAGCCTTTTTTTAATTGAAAAAAAAAAAGCTCATTAACTTCAAGATAACAAACAATTTTCCTTAAAGAAAAAAAAAAAAAAAAAATTAAAACTATTCTTGTAGACAAATTGACAATTAAGATTAAATAAACCCTCGGGCTACCAACTGGTAGCGTGCTGGCCTTCTATACTAAGGGTCGCGGGTTCGGATGCCAGGCATTTGAATACCAAATGCCTTAAATAAGAATGCCTGGATCCCAAATATATAAATATTAATAAATATGGATTAATCGATTAAGTCTTAAGACTGTGTATATGTGTGAGAGTGTGAATGGGAAAAAGTGTGTGTTAAAAAAAAAAAAAGATTAAATAATCAGTTTTGTGGTTTATTATAAAAAAAATAATAATAAAAAATTAATTCAATTTTTCAATTAATGATATCTACATGTGAAATTTTTTTTTTGTTTTTAGAAAGACAAGGAAAAAATGAAGAGAAGAGAGAGAGAGATGCAATAAAGCACAAACGCAGGTGCAAGGACAGACGGAGGATCCTGGACCCGACGACCTGCGAGTTCAACATCCATTATCGATTCCAAAAACTGGCTGAGTGAGCAAAAGGTAGAGAGAGAGGGGGAAAAAAATCACCAAGAACAAGTTTTCTCTCTCTCTCTCTCATTCCGATTGCAAAGATTAATCCCTTTATTAGCGAGAATAAGTTGTGAGGATCCATCCAGGTAAAAGATTTTTTTTTTTTATAAAATTTCCATTTCGTTTTGAATAAATTATTATTTTTTTTTTTTATAAATTTTCATTTTCTTGAATGTTTGTAGGTCAAAGCAAAGAAAGGCTTCAGCTGTTTTTTTCTCCTTTAATCTTCAAATTCCCTTTAATCCTTTTTTTGCTCTCCTGTAGAACACGAGGGATTTAGAATTTGCCTTGTGACTCTTAAAATGTTAGGATATTAATTCCTTCGTAACTATTGGATTTGAGAAAAGCCAAGGGTCCGGAGACCCCAGGCCATAAATAAATAGATCAATTGGAGTTAATTTAATTTCCTCTCTTATAAGGATTATTTTAAATCAGGTGACTAAAATCGAGAGAATCTTAAAAGAAGAATATATCAATGGAGGCAAAAATCAGAGACAGCCTGTCTCCTGAAGGGGCGTGGAATCACAAAAAAAGAAAGACATAATTAGAAATTACTAATTGCTTGGCAAGAAGAAAGAAGTCACTAAGATCGATGTGAACAAGCATAGTTATACATGTGGATTGGCGGCCCAGATAAAGAAGACTGCTGAACTCTTGTCGGAAGCCCAGTGGCGGCTCGCCCATAAGGACTCTCGGACGCCGCCCCTCCTAAAGATTTGAAAAAGTAAAAAATAATTAAACACCCATTCAATTATAATTATACATCTAACTAACCAAAGTGTTTTATCAGTCGCGTACATCGAAAATATAGGGAAAAAACAGGCAAAAATAGCGCGAAAAGTGCGTATTTATAGCCGTCGGGCGCTGTCCTGAACGCCCCAATCCATCAACATGCAGTTATACGGAGAGAGATGTGGTGGGGGCTGCTGGTGCTATGACGCGTGTAAGCTTGAGCCGAATGGGAGCTTTGGGACGCCGTCCGAGCATGCGCAGAGCGAAGCATCAGCTAGTCGCCGCACAGCGCGCCTGCGTTCCTTAACTTTTTAACCGCATTCTAAGTGTTTAACGAATGTGTGATTGGTATGTAGTGTGATTTAGTGTGTATGGTTTAGTGTTCTCTTGGGGCCCCCCCAGACCCCCCGGTGGTGCGCCCCCCGGGCATTAAACTCACGAGCCGCCACTGCGGAAGCCAGCGATTTATTGTAAAGTAAAAATGTCCACGGCAGCGGAAAGGATTATGAAGAAAAATATTAGCTGGATATGGCATAGAGCTTTGTTTGAAATTCTTGGAAGTTATTTCAGCTTCCTATAGTCAGTCATTATCTATCTAATCTAATTATATTAAACGAGCAATGTACGTTTATTTGTTTGTTTGTTTGTTTGTTTATATGTAAGCATATCAGTTCTCGAAAACGGCTCTAACGATTATTTTCAAATTTTAAATATATACTATTTGTGGTCCCAAAATGAAAGGTGTTAGGTCTCATGTTTGGGAAAATTCGGGTACTAGTATTTTACTGGTGTACTTTTTTAGTTTTTTTCAATTTTCTTCAAATTCCCTTTAAAGATTTCTTTCAATTTTTAAATATTTTCTTATTTCTTCTATACAAATAAAATTTGGCCTCTCGAGTACTAGTACCTTACTGGTGTACTTTTTTTTTTTAGTTTTTTCCAATTTTCGTTTTAAAGGTTTTATAATGTTCAAAGCCAAGTGGGCTTGCTTCCTCGTCAAACCCTCCCTCTCTTTACCCTGGACCCACAGATTTAGAATATATCCACGAATATTAAATTTTAATTAATGTGCAATTTTATAAATTTAATTTTTTATATCAATAATTACTTACAATGTATTTAATTTAATAATGTCACAAAGGCCAATTAGTAGAAAAATATCTATTATTTAAGTTATATTATTAAAAGCCCTCGGGGCATGGCGTAGAGGTTAGCGTGCTAACCTCGTATACCAAACGTCGCGGGTTCGGACCCCAGGCAGTCCGATGATTTTATTTAAGCCAATTGGATACCAAATGGCTTAAATAAGAATGCCTGGACCCCTATATGTATATTTATCAATAACGGTTATCGTCTAAAGTCTTAAATGGCCTGAGTTGCAGAAAAGACTGTGTGAATGGGTGTGTGAGTGTGAGTGTGAATGAGAAAAAAGTGTGAATGTTTTTTTAAAAAAAATAAAAAATATTATTAAAATACTAATTTCTGATTATTATTAATTAATTTTATTGAAAATAATAATTTTTAATTGCCCCCCGGGTGTGGCGTAGTAGGTAGCGTGCCTACCTCCTATACCAAACGTCGCGGGTTCGGACCCAGGCAGTCCGATGATTTTATTTAAGCCATTTGGATACCAGATGGCTTAAATAGAAATGCCTCAACCCACAATATATATATTACTTACAACGGTTATCGTCTAAAGTCTTAAATGGCCTAAGTTGCCGAAAAGACTGTGTGAATGTGTGTGTGTGAGTGTGAGTGTGAATGAGAAAAAAAAAAAAAAATTTAATTGTCTCCAGGCTGACGCATTTCCTGGGCAACTCTCTTATATCTATCTCATGATTAAAGTTTTCTTATGAGGCACTGTCTCCTCTAAGTATCCACTCAGTAATTTTGCTATTCCTCAAAGCTCTCCCTGGACTGTTATTTCTTATTTTGGTGTTTTTATTGATGTTTCCATTAAGGAGCAAGCTGTCTCGTTATATTTCTTTCAAATTTTAAATATTTTCCTATTTCTTCTATACAAATCAAATTCGCGCCCCTCGAGTATTCGTATTTTGCTGATGTAGTTTTTTTTAGTTTTTTACAATTTTATCAATATAAAAAAAAGACCGAGCTCCGGCTCGGTCACCCCGGAATTATCCTTGAAATAAGAACGATAATTATAAAAATGCTCCTTTTCTAAAAGTAAAGTGAGATTATAGAATAATTTCTTTAAGAAAACAAAGAGAATCCAAACAGGTTCAGACTCGAAAGAGATAAGAGAAGTAAAGACAAATATGTAAAAATATAATTATTAATTAATTTTATATTTAAAGAATTCGACTGGTGTTTGACCCACCAACAAATTAACTCACATTTGTTAAATGTGTGCGCTTGCTATATGATGATTTGATATAAGAATAAAAAATAAAATATTTTCAACTCATGTCGTTACAAAAAATCTGTTGTGATAACTACAGTGCCAAAGTTTCAAATATGGAAGGAACAAAAAAGTTTTTGGCCGTGCGACTAGTCACACCAGAAATAGAAATGCCTAAACCCACAATATATATATTAAATACAACGTCATTGTCTTTAAATGCAACGGTTATCGTCTAAAGTCTTAAATGGCCTGAGTTGCCGAAAAGACTGTGTGAATGTGTGTGCAGGGGCGCCGGAACGAATTTGAATCAGGGGGGGGCAACCTCTTCCTATATGGAGATGATATGATTGCCCTCGGGGCTTGGTGTAGGGGTTAGAGTGCTAACCTCGTATACCGAACGTCGCGGGTTCGGACCCCAGGCAGTCCGATGATTTTATTTAAGGCATTTGGATACCAAATGGCTTAAATAAGAATGCCTGGACCCCAAATAATATATATTCATAACTGTTATCGTCAAAGTCTTAAATGGCCTAAGCCGAAAAGACTGTATGAATGTGTGGGTGCATGTGAGTGTGAATGAGAAAAAAGTGTGAATGTTAAAAAAAAAAAAAAAGTGATGTGATTGAAAGGGAAAGAATATAAAAAAAAAGGTTTAATAAGAGTAATAATAATTAAAAAGAAACATTTGCT
>JAKCPI010022069.1:0-23744 GCA_023213315.1 Euborellia annulipes | reverse complement strand
CATCGTAGCCATTTAGACCATGTCCCTATTTATTTCAATTGATTTGTATCCAAATCAATTAATATATAATGTTTTCGGAGAAAAAAGATACACCAGCGGTTGTTTTCCACATTAAAATATATTTATTTTGCAATGGCTTCTCATATTAAGACCCCATAATTTAAATACGCTTCACAGTGGATATTAAAAAAAAAATCAATTAATTTTTACTTTCTCTTATCTTTATATTAAATGCTATAGTAATAAGTAATAATAATAGGGTGGTCCTGATCCATAGAGGTCATATTTTTTCCATCACCTTTGAACTTAGAGAATTTTTCAAAATTTTCCTAAAACTTTAAGCATTCCCATTCCCTTTGTTTTCAAGGGACTAAATTAATTTCAAATTACAATAAACTAGAAATTTATTATTTAGAATCTTTTATTGCTTAAAATTACCACAAATAATACATAATTAATTAAACTATTAGAGGTAGATTAAATTGTTTCGTCTATCAAAGTTATACCTCCGCATAAATCTGTTCATACAGGTATTTCTTTTTCTATTTAATATTTATTTGTCAATCGTATTTTTCAGTTCGATTATATAAAACTATATTTAACAATTATGTGAGTAGTTTAGTGTTTAGTTAAATCCGAATTGAGGTATTCATAATAGGTCACGAAAATTATTTAAATAAAATTATATACGAGGTAGTCGGAGTTATCAAAAGAAATTGTACAGTGCTTCAAGGGTGTATTTCTTTTACTTTTTTCATATTATTAATTCATAAACTTGACAGCGACTTTTTTTAGAGTTTTTTTTTTTGCCAAAAACAGACTTTTTACCGACTAGTTGACTATTAAGGCGACTTTTTTCCGAAAATAAGAGACTTTTTTCCGCTCTCTGCTTATATTAATAAAAATAAACGAGCTTTTTCCAACTTTAGTTTTCTCTGAAAAATAAATACAGAGATAAACTGAAGGTTTAGCGAGATTTAAGGCTAAAACTATCCAGTTTTCATCTAAATATTGACGCTCTTGTAGGCATTAAACAAGGTGAAAAATAGCACTGACTTTTTTCAAACCTGGCCCATAGTTTTTAAGATTGATTTTTGTATTTAATACAAAGTAAATGCAATAATATCATTTTTTTAAAGTAATATTGTACCAATCCATTTTACTTACACATTCACGCACACATTTATATCTAGTAGCTATACCCTACTATATACTGGGCCTCAGCGTTTTTTTACGGAAAAAGTGGGCCGCACATCAAAAAAGGTTGGGAATCGTTGTCTTAGAACATTAATTATGAAATTTAAAAAACTTGGCCTATGTTTATTAGCAAACGTTGAGGGAAAAGAAGGAAAATAATGGAGATTTTTCAAGCCCAATTTTATTTATTTCAAAAGCAAGAAATATTTCGTTACTTTATTTTCAAGTTTGTGGTTCAATCAAAAAAATAATTTCTATTAATATTTCTCAAAGTGCATAACATTGTAACACCATATACCACATAGATAGGCTATCAACATTTTTTTGATTGAACAACAAACTTGAAGATGATCCCAATATAAGATCAAAACGTCGTGAAATTTGGGATAAATGAAATTAACCTAAAAAACTACAATTTCTTTCTCACAAATAAATAAGGCATTAATTATATTTCATTTTGACAAATATTACCAATCAGAAAGTCTATTTTCATTGGATTGGCTTTTTAAATTAAATTTTTTTTAGTATTTGAAGAGAAGGAAGTGGAGATGATTAATAATGGTACCTTTCCCGCCGCCGAACTTAAATGGAAGGTAGAAGAAATATTCGATGAGAAAAAAATAAATTATTGGATCATATTCTCCTATGTCGTGTGAAGAGAAACGCTCTTTTATATCCAATGGAATTTAATAATTAAATGGGTCGTTTTGATTGCTTGCCTACCCCAACATTAAAATAGCCTCCCTGTGGGGAAATAATGGTGTCGGTCCTTCAGCTATTTTTAATGCTTGAAGGACAAACACCATGTATTTCCCTCACTAGGGGGCTATTTTAATGTTGGGGTAGGTAAGTTATCAAAACGACCCATTGCTAACTAGTGCAGCTTGATAGTCAAGTAGGTCTATATATCACCACAACGCGTGTATATCGCCTGGTGAGAATGCTGAGTGGCGAAAGTCCGAAAATTCAATTTTTGAGTTAATCCTACGAAACGTTGCTAGAACGTCTTCTCTTTTGAGTGTCAAAGATTTAAATGTATTTGTTGATAAAAATTTCAAACGCCTTTTCTCGAATTGTTGAATTTCAGACTTTCGCTACTCAGCATTCTCAGCAGGCGATAAGAAAGAAATAAAAAGAATCTCGTCTATTTCTTTATTAGTTAATAATTTCAAATACAAATAAGACCTTATCGTAGAGGATCCTGATAAGCTGAATGTCTTCTTACCAGTTGTAACCGACCTATGCCGCTTTCGCGAATCTAGACAATTGCTAAGGAATTAAATTTGTATGATTCATTTGTAATTTGAGCAAGCAAAATATATTTGCCGACGGATATTTCAGTTCGACTATAAATTTTTTGAGATAACTATATAATTTAATTCTTTAGAAAATAATACTCTTTAGAAAATAATACCCAAAATGATTAATAATTGCTACTTGAATAACATGTCGCTTCCAAGCGTTTTAATTATAAGGGCCGTAATGTGGTGAATTGAGGTAAAATCCACTGAGGAAGAAGTGCCGTTAGGTCTCCGAAATATATGGAAATATTGCCTTACTAACGAATTAAAAAACAATTGCTGAAAATAAAAGCGTTTTTCTTTTCTCTTTAATAAACCAAACTTCAGCATCACCACTTGAGGAGAATAATACTCAAGTTAATATCGAACCTAACAAAGTCGTACTGGTAGAGAACGAACTGCCCAAGGGGCTTGGATAGTTGGTAGCGTGCCTACCTTCTATACCGAACGTCTCGGGTTCGGACCCCCAGGCAGTCCGATAATTTTATTTAAGGCATTTGGATACCAAATGACTTAAATAAAAATGCCTGAACCCCCAATTGATATATTAAAACATACTGATTATCGTAAAAAGTCTTAAATGGCCTCAGTTGCCGAAAAGACTGTGTGAATGTGTGTGTGAATGTGAGTGTGAATGAGAAAAGAGTGTGAATAAAAACATTCACACTCTTTTCTCATTCATAAAAAAAAAAGAGAACGAACCGAGCCAAGAATAAAACGAAATTAACCAGCACTAACTAATTAAAATTTGTATAAATTAAATAATCTATTTCAAAATTCAGTAAAATTGATGATGAAATAATTTCACAATATGCTGAATATTATAAATAAATAAATCTAACAATTGAAGAAAACAATGGAAATTTTTTTTTAAAGAATTGTCTTCTGTTAAAGGGTGTCACTTATCCCTGAAACGTCGTCAAGAGATAATTTGAGTATTTTAGAAGAGATATATGGACTATTAATTAAAATGATGAAGTTGCAGGCAGCCAAGAATAAAATCATTTTTATTTATTATGATATTAGAGAAATAAACTTATATTTTTTTAAATTTTATTTAAGATCTTATTCGGAGGCCATAGAGACCCGGTCTCTATTTATTTCAAATGATTAGTAGCCAATTCAAATGATATAAATTTTTGTTGCATGAGACGGAATGCGGACCCTTGAACCCTAGCACAAGAGGCAGAAACTCTACCACTTGGAAATTTCTCTTACCATCAGTATTCCACGCACATAGACAGATCATTTTGTAGGATCCATTTGTGTTCTTTTGGAATCAGGGACACTCAAAACGTGTATTTTCATACAAATCTCGAGATGGAATTTTTAACAGAAAAGTCTACTAAATTTTTTATTAATTTTCTTCTTAACCCATAATATATATACACAAAGGGAATATAATATTTAAATATTTTTTTTTTCTAAAGAAGGAAGTGAATTTCAGAAAGAAAGGGTTCGGAATTGCCTTGATTGAAATCTTTCAAAGAAGAAAAAGTAGAAAGCAAAGAAAGAAGATGGAGTTCAGTCACTCTATTTGGCAAATAAATTGTAAAAAAAAAAAAAAAAAAGATAAAGAAAGAAAAGTTCGGGAGCATTGAAGGGTTTTCCTAGCAAATAATATATTTTCTCAGGCCCTTTCTCCTTTTCCTATGTGGTCGCAACTCGCGACCGGCTTTGCTTTTCTCATCCCTTTTGAAAAAAGGGCAACTTGGGAGTGATAAATCCACTCTGGTCCAGTTCTTTTGGCATCCGGATTAGTCCTCGCCACACCGGATTCACCAATTTATCCTTCCTTTCTTTCGCATTAAGCCACCTTCCCCCTCCATTTTTTCGCCTCCTCAAAAGGCTCAATTTAAATTAGGACATCGGAGGAAAAAAAGGGAATATTTTCATGGATGTGAAATGTAATTTCTAATTTCCGTCTTTGTGATCATTGTGTTAAATATTTTATAAGTATTTATTCTAAGCACACTTTTATAATTAATCTCTGACGATAGGGGATAAAGCTGTTAAGTTGATGGCAATTCAAGTTGTAATTCGCCATTATAATTTATTATTAATGGGGAAAGAACGTTGGAAACAACAACATCGATTGAATTGATTATAAAAAGTGAAATTTTCATTATTTAATCAAACATTTTACTCAATGAAATTTAAATATGAATTTTGAATTTACGTCTATTTTCGTCTATTTTTTTTGCTCTCTTGACCAGTGGTTCCCAACCGGTGTGCCCCGGCACCCAAGGGGCCTAGAGAATGGCTAAGGGGTGCCGCGAGATATTTTTTTAGATAAAAATAAAATAAAAGAGGCGAAAAAAATAGCCTTGCTAAAAAAAAGGTCAAATGACTTTCACCCAGGACGGAAAAGTCAAGAGGAGTGGGTTCGGACTCAGGCACATGTGCCTGGTTAATATTGAATATTTAGGGCCGGTTTTTTCATCTTTGGGTAGAAAGAAAACCTATGAGTAGTGTGCAATGCAGAAACCCTCTTCCAGAGAATAAACTCTCTTCAGTATTAAGGGGTTTGAGCCTTAGCATGCTGGGTTTTGAAGTTTTTCTACTTAATAAAGACATAAAATATAAAAAATTATTAAAAATAAAAATTGAAAAAAATTTAAATAAATATTATAAATTAAAATAATTAATTTTTTAAAAAATTATTTTTTTTTTTACTAAAATTTAAAATTTGAAATGCTTTAGTTGAAGCTTCGTCTCTCCAGAGTGCGCCAGAGGAGTTGGCCAACCCTCGAACATAGTTTCAACTTGGATATTAGAATATATATTCAAATAATCATCTTCAACACCTTGCCAAATATAATCCTGAATGACATAAAATGAATAATAACAAAAAAAAGGGATAGATTGAAAAATGCCTCTGTTATTTTTATGCGTGAAGTTACGATGCTGGTGCCAGGCTTGTGTTTCAAATATCTCCCCTTTTGCTACCCCCCCAGGCTTTTGGCTCCGACTAATTTAACAGAGAGCATAGCAAAAAATTCAACATATATACATATAGAGCAGAGTACCCAAATTCGGACCCCCATTTTGTTTTTATAGTACACCGTATATAAATTATTGAAAAAACCTGTTTTAAAGATATGTAATATTTACTTTACTATGTGATGTACTATTGGTAATTTATTTATGGCAAATATATATGTATGAAATTACAGGGGTAACAATTTTTTTAAAACTTACACTTTGGTGATTTTCAAAAAGGTTGCCTAAACTGGACCCCCTGGCTAAAATGACCAAAAACTTAATTTACTGAACTAGGAAAGAGAATAAATCTGAAAAACAATTATAGAACGGTTTGACAAAAAATATATTTTTTTATTTTAACATTTTAATGTAAAAATTGAAAATGTGATTGAAAAAAAAAAAATAAAAATAAATGTGAAAATTGAAAAAAGGAATGTTGAAAGTGTGAAAAGTCAAGGTAAATAGCTTCAACGGTGGGTTTTATAAGGGGTAGAAGTTTACATAAAAGTTTTACATAAAACATCACACATTATGTAGGGGGGTCCAGTTTAGGCAACTGTTGGGGGTCCGTTTTAGGCACCTCACTTATACATTTTCAAAAACGCCATATTTGATAAAAAAAACATCACATTGGAAATAATTACATGGTCAAATGATTCCTTCAACATTACCATTTAAGAATATATAAGGGTTGAAAGGCTTGCCTGTCACTTATCGCGTCAAATTAAAAAAAAACTGAGCACTCACAAAAACTTTTAATTTTGCCAAAACACGTAATGACTAAATGACAAGTAAACAACTAGAGAGCAGGTGACGTTAGGGCACTTCTACTTTGTGGTGGTCAACTTGCACTAGTATTTACGGTGTCTTTCGCTAAGTTTCAGCTCTAAACAGAGACAATAACCATGGGGGTCCACATTAGGGCAGGGGTCCGTATATGGGTACTTTCCTCTACATATACTCCAAGGCTGGGTTATGCAAATGAAAAACAAATGGCTGCCTCAGTTTCCAGTGAACCTAACCTTTTGCATATTGTAAAATATATCACATCTCATCACGTTATTGTTAAAATAAGTTGAATCAAAATAAAAATAACAAATATATCTACTTCTTTTTTAAATAAAATGATGGGATGTCATATATTTTACTATAAGAATAAAAATGAAGAGGGTTTCTGCACTACAAAAAAAGCACTTTAACAGACACTTCACTAACTACCCAAACATGAAAAAACCGGCCCTTAGTATCTTTTAAGTGAATGTGGTCTAAAAAACTAAAATGATTAGATAAAAACTTATGATAATTTTTTTAACATGCACGATCTTAACACCACCTCTTAGCGATAATAAGTTAAGTATTTACAATAACAAACTGACCAAGCCACAATTATCTTGAAGAAGACATTAGAGGAATCCAGATGCGATCCTGGTTTTATTTAAAATTATAATTTCAATTAATCTCCATTAAATTCGCTTAAGTAGCCAAGTTTAAATAAAAATAATTTCTTAAAGTTTTAATTTTAATTAAAGTTCAAGTCTTTTGTCTAAAATTTGTCGTAGTTAATGAGAAATCTTCTTTTATCATTTTCTTAAATATTTTCACATAAAAGATGTCTTATTATTTCTAATGAAATATCCGATCCAATAAATTAGGTTCCCTATTATTATTAGTTTAATTTCGCAAAGGAAAGCGAATGTCCTTGGGGAGAGATTTCCAAAGCCTTCATTAGTTCAATTAACATGAGCTCCTGAGACCTTGATGAAGACCCTCATTATAAGCATGGTCGCAAAAAAACATCTCTACTTTAAAAGAGATTTGGCTTATTAATAAGACAACTAATTTATTTACTTCTTTTGTAACTTTTTTCTTTTTAATTTAAAAAATAAATTTAATATAACGACACTGTAGCTTAAAAAATAAAAGAGGATTAGGACCGTTTTAATTAAATCTTTCATTAAGACTTTCGTTCAAAGAAAAAATATTTTGCGTATTATTCCGTTTTATTGTAAATATTTTGATATATTTATAATGATATCATTCATAACCTATATTATTATTTGTAAAGTAATCTAGACGTGCGATTGCAAAATTTTAAAGTTTTAAATTTCCATCTCTGGCCTAAAGTTTAAAATTTCCCTCACTGATTCCACTTCCTCTGTCTCTGGTCAATCAGAGAGAGAGAGAGAGGTGGTAAACAGGAACATAACGGAAGTCAGTGGCTCTTTATATTCTAGTATGATTATTAGTCAATAAATTTTATCGCTGGAAGTAAACTTCTAACCCGTAGATGATAAAGCGAGAGATTTTTCTCTGATTTAAGAGCCTGGGTCATGATTTTTTCATGCCTTTATTTTCTGTTTAGAATTTATCTCATATCTCTGAGTGATAAATATTTATACTCTGAACAATTTAATATTCATCCCTTTGAGAAATAACATATTGTTTTGAAAATCATATTTGTATTAAGAATAGAGTTATTTCCCTCTGTAATTTGGATTTCTTATTACATTTTAGCTTGATGAAATTATTCAAATCAAAATTTGATTAAAAGATCTTCACGTTTTCTTTCCATAATGAAACATCATGTAAAAAGAAGAAATTAGAGGAAACTTGAAATTTGTTATAATGGATATATGAATTAAATATAAATACTAGGCTAATAGTTTATCATTGAAGTGGCTTTAAAATGAAAGTTAGAAAAAATAAAAAGACTCTATGATTTTATAACTTGAATGAATGCACAAAATAAAAGTGCACACAATTTTAGTTTTTTATTAAAATGGAGGATATCCTTTATTGATCTATGAAATGTGTGAATCGTTGCCCACATAATTAATTCGCAGCTATTCCCTTGATTGCTCTTTCAATCAAATTAATAGCACTAAAAGTATAAAATGAATGTTTATTAATCTCAAATAATTGAAAAAATGGTCTCACCCAGGAATCGTACGATGGATCAATTGATTTGTAAATATTAAGGGGGAACGGGAACGAAGTGGTTACGCATGTTCTTCCCGATAAGAGGACGTTGTGTGTCATAAAAAGTGTGCCCAAAAAATCAAGTAATTCAAAAATTTGCCAAGAGATGTCAGAATGGCAGCTAATAATATTTAATGCATTTGGTTGATTTTCATTGATCTTTTAACAATAAATACTTTATAAATGTTATTATATACTATGTATCTTTTATAAAAGCATAAAAATATATAAATATAGGTCAGATATAGGCTAATACTATATTGTCTGTTAGACTAGCCTGCCATCTATTGCAAGAATGCTGAACTAATTTGACAGTTGGTTTTTAAATAAATCATCTAAGCTTATTTCATTTGGATTGGCTAGCAATTCAATTCAAATAAATAGAGGCTGGGTCTAAATGGCCTTCGTTGCCGAAAAAGACCTTAATGAAATTAAAAAAAAAAAAACCGCACTCCTTAATTTCAAGTCATAAATATTATTTTCCTCTTTCTGAATCATTTTAAATAAAAGTTCAAAAAACATTTTATAACTCGTTATAGATCTTTAGATACAGTAGAATAGTGACCAAAGCCCACGTAAAGAGTGAGAGAGTAGAAAATTGAAAAGATTTTAGAAGACTTTTTTCGATTTCTAGGAGCTGCTATTCCATAGGGTGTATAGGAATTTTGTAATAATTCAGACAATTAATCCAGGGTTAGAATAGTCATATCATTTTTGAAGAAATACTAATGGAATTTTGTTACCTTTTCTTTTAAGTTTCGTTTAATTTTGAAGACTTGTTTGAATTTGATCTAGCTTATATTGTAATCCATACTTTTCAATTAATCATAAAATACAAGTTTTAACATGAATTATTTATAGATTAAAACAATGAAATGTGTGGAAAATGTTTTTTAATACTAGCTATTAGCATGTAAGTGATCTCCTTTTAGTCTCCATTTTATAGGTCATGCATATCTTTGGAATTTAAATGAAACCGTTCATTTGAATGCTCGTCTTAGGCAAACCCTGAGAGATGGGGGTGACATATCACATTCCAACAAACGAGGAAATAAATGAGCTAATAACTTGCGGCGAACTAGAACGACTATAAAGGTGCAAATCCTCTTTCAATTATTCTTAAAAAAAAAAAAATCAAGCCATTTATTAATCAAAATAGGAAGAAAAAACCGTCCATTTTATTCAACTAATCCGCAGTGAGTTGTTTTTGTGTTGGTAAAATTTTACTCAAAAATAATAATTGGGCTCGCTCTCAATCTATTTCAAAAAGGTAGCAACATTTTAGATATTGATCAAGTTCCTTTCAAAGGTTAGTTGTTTTTACTTTCTCTTACCTATGTATATATGTAATATATATATAGAGAGAAAGTATTGGATTCATGTCAAAAATTCGATGTCGAGATTTTGATGGATCTTCACGTTTTGAGGTCCCCTGAATCCAAAAAGTGGTTTTCGCGACATGGTCTGTCTGTGGGTGGGTGGGTGGGTGGGTGTGTGTGTGTGTGTGTGTCTGTGTTCAATTTTAAGCATGAAGAAATTGAGCTATGAGGCTGAAATTTTATATTTAAGTTAAACACCTCCCGGGACCGGAAAAATAAGCTTTTAATCAAAATCGGCCAAAGAGTACTAGTACTTTACTGATGTACTTTTTCAGTTTTTTTCGATTTTCTCAAAATTCACTCTAACGATTTTGATTAAAATTCAAAAATCAATTATTTTTTAGATGCTCTTTCAAATGTATATTCTCGTTTTGCCCTCAAAATTGTTTGAAGCACACTTTACTCTTGTGCTTCATAGGAAAGATAGGAGAAATGGTTGCCATGGTAACAAAATATAAATATTTTCCCATGTTTATAATTTTAACATCTTAAATTTCTAATATATTGGCGGAAACTAAATATATTTCGACACGAAAAATCTGGTGTGACAAGCACAGAACACAACTTTTGATTACCGAAGGTAAGAGAAAGTTGTGTGCTGTCGCCAGTCACACCAGATTTTTTCTATTTTTTGTTAAATTATTACTAACCAATAAGTAGGACAATCTCCTTAGATTAACTGAGTGCAGAAAAGAACCAGGGGAGAAAATGCTGGTTAAAGTTGGATTTGGTTGGCTTTAGAAAGAAAGAAATAGTCAGGAGGAGTTTTGATGGCTTTGAATGTCATTCGGGGAAAATCAAAAGTAAAAATTAAAAAAAAAAAAAAAAACTATTGTATTTTTGGCCAAAGATACATGTTGAGCAATTAAAAAAAAAAAAATCGATTATTCGTTCATTAAGAATTTATTAAATAGTTACTATAAAAGTAACAATAGCTATTAGAAAATTTCTTCATTTTAATGACTTTTAGCTCCTGTGTATAGTCACCAAAAGTAACGCGAACGTTGAAATATATTGGGTCCAAATGCCCTGTACAGTGAGCGTCACAATTAAGTCCCCACCTGATAGCTAGAGCCTTAAGTATATGGTATATGGTGAAATAATTTTAAATTTGAAAAGTAAAATAAAATCTATACCTTTTCGCCCATTAAAATTATTTCACTATCCACCATATGCACCATATGCTATACCATATACTTAAAGCTCTAGTTATCAGGTGGGGACTTAATTGTGGCGCTCACTATACCCACCCACATGTCTGTTTGTTGTGTATGAGCGCTGAACAATTGGAACCAATAAATTTCAAAACTCCCTATTCAATATTGGTGACACCTCGTGTGCACCAAAAAAATTTTTTAAATTCATATAACTGTAACCGGCAAATTAATTATTTTAATTTAATTTTATTTCCAATTCTAATTTCTCAATATTATTTTTTATTTTTTTATTTTATCTAATTCATTTATTTTTCTCAAGTAGAAAATCCGTTTATTTTCTCTAAAATTTTTCTAACGTATTTTTAACGACTTTTGTATAAAATTTCCGTCGCCTCATGCGAACGACACGAGCACGATTCAATTGCTTTGTGACTCTCGTCCTGAACAGTTGCATTGGTTATTCACAATATTTTTGCGTCCTGCAAAATTAATTCGACAGCCCTTGTCAATATTATTATATTTTTTTTATACATAACCCTTATGTATTAACATTTTTTTCTGGTTAATTAATGACCCAGTTTTTTTATCTAAATTAAAATATTTTTTTCGTTTCTTCAACTTGTTACCTGTTATACATTTTTATCGTTATTCATATTATTACTGTATCATTTTAAAGAAGAATTAAACCAATTACGTGTTAATTAATAATTGTTAAATCAAAAATTTCGTGTTGTCATTTGGTGTGTGCGTGTGAACCCTTCCCCCACCATCAACCATCTTCAACGACAATTTGGCAACGGGAAACGAAAATTCATCCTAACTGGTACCCGTCCTGGAGCCAGCAGAAAATCATCTATCATAAATAGCATCCAATCCTGGAGCTAACTGCATAATATTTATTATAAAGGGCACCCAATCTAGGGCAAACTTTATAATATCTATTATAAATGGCGCCCAACGTGGGGCCAACTTCATCAAATCTATTATAAATGGCGCCCAACGTGGGGCCAACTTCATCACATCTATTATATAACTAGTTTTTTGAGAAGAATCGAGAGAAGCGTAACAGCATCTCTCTTCAGGCATTGGTGTCAGCCCTGACACGTTGTGGTTACTCTGAAGAGTAACTCTCATGGGAATTATACTGAGGTGGGTTCCCGTTTCCTTCCTCAGGAGGAGGCATCTCAAATAGAGTTGGATAATTTATTGCTATGAGGTGGATTTGAACTCGAGTTGTCTTCGACTCAGGATTTTAACTGCTTTATCCCCTCAGCAAATCGCCTCCGATTTGCTTAACAATCAATCAACAAGTCCCATCTTCAATCGTTCAACTTTGTATATGGTTTCCGGAGTTAGTTATAGGGAAGGTTACACAATACGTGTATAAATTGAACGAATAGTAGACTATTCTACAATTACGCAGCCACTGACATAACTAGCACATAAATTATAGACCTATTATTTGAACTCAGGTGATTGAGAAAGCATTTATTTATGATTAGTCACAGCTGCAAGCAATTAATAAAATCAATTATCTTTCCATCAAACAAAATACAAATATTAAATGATAGCACAACTTTAGATTTTTTTAATTTTATGCAGCTCTAGAGAGAAAATAAATATGTGATCATTATATTCCAATAAAAAAAATTTTATATTTTAACTTTAAAATTAAAGTTGAAATATGCTTTCAATTTTAATATTCTCATTTTTTTTTTTTTTTTTTTGTTCTACTTGAATGAATTAAAAAAAAAACTATTTTATACCGTCCCGTTAAAAAAAAGTAAAAATAAAAAAAAAAGATGAAAGTGAACAAAAAGTTTTAATGAAAATATAAATTTTCATCTATGCTATTATTAATATTCGAATAGTGAATTAACTTTTCAAAAACATTTTTTATTCAGCCATCTTCTTTTTTTTGTTATTTATAGAATTTTTAAATTCTATTTATTTTTTTCTTTGAACTTTTTTGTTCAATTTTTAAATATGAACAATCTGAAAGATTAATTAACAGGTCTTTTTTTCTTTATTAAGAATAGATGAACTTCTTTATTAATTATTCATAAATACTTTAAATTATATATGAGATTTTGTTGGTTTTTTGAAATGGAGAAATTTAAGAAATATCTTAAATTGACAATACCCTAGGAGCCAAGATTTCGATTTATTGTGAGAGAATTTTTAGTTGATTTGTCTATTTTTACTTTCTCTCCTATAATAAATATATATATAGAAAAATATTGATTCATGCAAAAATTCGATGCGAGATTTTGATGGATCTTCACGTTTTGAGGTCCCCTGAACCAAAAAAGTGTTTTCCGACATGGTCTGTCTGTGTGTGTGTGGGGGGGGTGGGTGGGTGTGTGTGTGTTCAATTTTAAGCATGAAGGAATTGAGCTAGGAGGTTGAAATTTTATAATTAAGTAAACACCCCCGGGACCGGAAAATAAGCTTTTAATCGAAATCGGCCAAAGAGTACTAGTACTTTACTGATGTACTTTTTCAGTTTTTTTCGATTTTCTCAAAATTTGCTCCAACGATTTTTTTTAAATTCAAAAATCAATTATTTTTTAGATGCTCTTTCAAATGTATATTCTCATTTTCGATTGAAATCTTCTGAAGACCACTTTACTCTTGTATTTCATAGGGAAGAAAAAGAAGATAATGGTTGCATGGTAACAAAATATAAATATTTTCCCATACTTATAAATTTTACATCTGAATTCATGTTCCATACTGTCGAACTAAATATATGCACACAAATCTGGTGACACACAGAACACAACTTTCGATTACGAAGGAAGAAAGTTGGTGTAATTTAATTTAACTAAGGCGATTAAAATTGTCAAAACTTTAAAACATGTACCTTAGTAAGTATAATTAAAAAATACAGGGGTTGGACAAAATAATATGAACACCGGACATTAGACAATATTTTTTTTTTTTTTTATTATCGGCCCGGCAGAAGCCCCCCCCCCCCATTTTTATTAACATTTACATTTGTTTGTTAGACTTAGACAATATTTATTAATAATGTGTTGAGTTACCATTGGCTTTTAGAAATTTTTACAGGTTATTTAGGGGTACTCTAGGATGTCTATTTTAAGTTCTCGTCCTCGAGGTTCTTGTGCTAACTTGGGGTGAGGGTGGGGGTGGGAGTGGAAAAACCTTTGAACAACTAAGCATATTTTGTGCACCATAGTATATAATACAAAAGGGTAGAGCATTAAATTTTCTAAAATCTAGTTGATTAAACGAATGTATAGACTCAATATTAACCGAGATACGGCCGATCAAAGTTAGACCAAGTTTCTCGAATGTAAAACAAAGAGAAAATTCGTTAGGCAATATCTCGGTTAATATTGAGTTTACAAATTCGTTTTATCAACCCAATTTTAGCAAATTTAATGCTCTAGAACTTTGTATAGTGCTATGATGCACAAAATATGCTTAGTTTACGAGACTTTGCAGCCAAGGAATTAAATAAAAAACTTTTATTTAATTAATTAACCGTCGTCGTTTCGGTCGCAAATCACGACCTTCCTCAGGATGATTAATTGTTAGAATACTGTTACTTTTGTATTCTAACAATTAATCGTCCTAAGGAAGGTTGTGATTTACGACCGAAACGTCGACGGTTAATAATTAAATAAAAGCTTTTTATTTAAATCCTTGGCTGCAAAGTCTCCTATACCCAATCCAAAGTCTACGGCCACTTCTCGTCATTAGTTTACGAGTTATAAAACAAAATTAAAACTGAAAAAAATTTTGACGATTTGTACCCCCCCCCTCCCCACCCCCCAGTTAGCACAGGGCCCTCGAGGTCGAAAATTTAGAATAGACTTCCAAGAGTACCCGTAAGTACATGTAAAAATTTCTACAAGCAAATGGTGGCTCAACACATTATTAATTCATAAATATTTTCTACATGTCCGGTTCATATTATTTTGTCCAACCCGTGTATATTGCTTGTTAATAAGTGTAAATTAATTAACCACATGGAACACTTTCAAATTTAGTGGCCCGAAGAAATTTGAGACCTCCCCTTTCCTAACCTCTCCCTCTGTTTTGATTAAAGGATCTCAGAGCGGGACTATCATTCTATTATTTTTGACTAATTACATTTTTTTTTTTTTTTTTTTTTGGCACTCAGATTATTTGAAATCACTTTTTTTTTAAATCTTTTCGGCATCTTTGGCCATATAGACTTTAAACGTTAAGCGATACACAAGACATACTAATTACAATACAATTATTCAGACATATTTATTTATACCATTTGGTACAAATAATTTAAATAAATTTTATTTCAGTTGTTCAAACCTGAATATTACAGTCAAACGACCGCTCGTTAGAGTTTTTATCTCACTCACTTTTCTTAAATTAATATTAATCCCCCATTCTCTTGATCTCTTTAAAAAATAAAAAATAATCTTTTTTTTTAAACTCCCCTAAAATTCTTAAAATATTGTCTGACTCTCTTGGATTAAATTTAATAGCTCTAATTGCAGAAAATAATACAAGTATAATTATAACCTCTATATTGGAATTGTGTTATTGTGTTTACAGTTGATTTTTTGAATTAAGATGATGCTAATTGTTCTATTTAATAATGTAAATGGAATATTTTGTTTGTTTTTTCAACTAAAGAAGAAATATTTGTTTTATTTTTATAAAGTCATAATAAGATGTTTAAATAATGTATTTGAGAATAAACTTCACTTTTTTAATTAACTGATTTCTAATTACAGTATTTTAATTAATTAATTTTATCAATACGCATGATCCTTATCACTACTTCAGGAGGAGAAATTTAGAGAAGATATGGTTAGAAAATTTCAAAAAAGACATTGGAGTGTCATTCAATAAACAAGGTAGATTATGAAAAAATAAACTATGCTATTACTAAAATTTATTTTAATTTAAGAAACTTGAGAAAAGTTAAAGGGTTTGCGAGGGGATGTTCAAAAGAAATATTATTTTTTATTACTCACATTTTATGGCTTGCATCTATAGAGAAGAGGTAAATCACTCAGGCTGCTCACTTCTCGTTTGATGGGAGTCAAACAACTGCAAGAAAAAAATGAAAAGATGTTAATCATACTGAAATATATTCTAATAAAAAAAAGAAATATAAATTTTTTTACAAAAAAGAAATATAAATTTTTTTACAAAAAAAGAAATATACATTTTTTTACAGACTGATAGTGTTTTGTTCGATTCGTGATTTTCAAACAACGCTTCAGATAAAAAAAAATATTTGGGAGAGATGTATTTGACATAGCTCTATTCGGTATGGGAGGATTTGCGCATGTGCAATGACACGAAAAGAACAGGGAAAAATTTATAAGCTTTCTCTATTCATGCTTGCGATAAAAATTCACATTCGTGTTGAACGTCCTCCGGTAGCCATCGGTATATATCAATTAATTTCAATATATAATTGAAGGGCTTAGTGGAAGATAGTCATAAGCCACAAAGCATTAGTTTCGAGATATTGACAAATTAAAGTTTGACTCAAATCTGTAAATCAGCCACTTAATTTAGAATAACTTTTCTTACTTTTACTGGAATATACATTCGGAGAATTTCAAAATTTTTTCACAATAAATTTAATTAATTTCAAGTGAAATATCAAAAAGTATGGGTTAAGGGAATTACTCAAAAACGAAATACTCTCAATACTGAAATTTTATACTTAAGTTAAGTATCCATGTTGCAAGCATCTCAAGAAATTTCAATCCAATCGGCCAAAAAGTACTAGTACTTTATTAATGCACTTTTTCAGTATTTTTCGATTTTCTTCCAATTCGCTCTCACGATTCTGATTAAAATCCATAAATCAATTATTTTTTAGATGCTCTTTATATTGTATATTCTCATTTTGCCTTCAAAACTGTTTGAAGCACACTTTACTCTTGTATTTATTAAGAAAAAAGTAAAAATCTGGTGTGAATTAAATACTTTTAATTTATTTTATTTAGTTTTTATATAATTTTTTCAGAAAAAGAAGAAAATTCAAAATTTCTTATTTAAGTTATATAAAAAGAGATCTGTAATTTTTTTTTTTTATTCGTGGAAGATTTATTTAAATGATTAATTAATAAAAGTGCGGAGCATTTTAAAAGGACGGATGGATTCCGCAGCAAGCGGATGCTTGCCCAAATGTCCTGCGACCTACGCAGCCGGATGGTCCGATAATGCTGACAGCAGAGCATCAGTATAAGTATCAGTAGCAACAGCATCAGCGTAGGTATGTATCAATGAACGACGCGTGCTGCATGCTTGGCAATTGGCTGCCGGCTACGCACGTAGCATGCGTGACACACATCCTGTGCCCGGACACGTGGTTCTCTCGTGCTCTCTATGTCCAGGTGTCCTTGGTTTCTGGATCTCTCTGGATGCAAGTGGATAGTTTACACATTGGATTTGAAAATTTTATAGGAAATTAAAATAAACATTTGAAAAAGAAAAGATTCGATTCTCTTTATTAAGAACTAAAAAGATGTTGAGCTAAACTAAGAAAAACTGATTTTAATAATTGTACAAGCGTGATTTGCTCTGGAATAGTGAATCATTTGGGTTGTCTACTTTACAGCAACTAATTTTTTGTTATAGTAGGCCTAATAACAATGATTCTATGCAAGGCTGGAACTAGGAGATGTGTTAGGAGGGGGGGGGGGAATTTAATTTGCCGCCCCCTCCTTACTAATATTCTAATATGCCCCCTCCCTTCCCCAGCACCGTCACTGTAATTAAGCCAAATTGATTTTAAAATTTTAATCTTTCTTTAAATTTGTGTTTAAAATTTTCTCGATTCTCTAAAATTTTGGCGCCCCTGAGACCCAATTTACTCCAGAATTTTTGACGCGTTTCTAACGTCGCGTTTTGAACGATTCAAAAGCGCGAGCCAACCATAACTAAGGAGTTTAAATAAAAGCTTCTACACTGGCGTTTTGAACCCCTTTTAAATGAGTTTTGAACGCGTTAGAGAGGAGGCGTTAGAAACGCGTTTAAAACGCGCCAAAAACGATAGTTAAGAATGTGCAAACTTAGCGTGAAAACGCGGCGTTAATAAAGCGTCAAAAACGCTCGTGTAGAATTGGGCCCAAGATCGCCGCCCTAGGCCCTCATGGGCCTGATAATTTGTATAATTCTTGGATACCTTTGATTGCGATATGTTCACTTTTCAAAATTTCCAGGGCCGTATTTACGAAGAGGTGAACTAGACACGCGTCTGGGGCCGCAAAATTTGTGAAAAATCCTGCTTATTTACATACCTATACATTTTTTTCAAATAGAAAACTATTTGATGTTGAACCAGCGTGTCAGGGTGCTTCTCAGTGTTGGGGTGGTTGAAGGGGAGGGGGCGGCAAGAGCCCACTGCCTAGAGGAGGCAAATGCCTAAATCTGTACCTACTTATTTCATTTTATTTTTGTGAACCACTTTTCCTATTTTGCCACCCCCTGATATCTACCGACGGAGGCACATGCCCCCCCCCCTCCCTAGATCCGGCCCTCATTCTATGTATTCTATGTAAGTGAAGTGTATAAGTTTATCCGATCATTTATCGCTTTATTCGGAAACCAGAAGCCTACTTGAGACTCCCCTTTCTCTATATGTCATTATTCTCCCTTCGATTAATGTTACCCAAATACATTTAGGGCAATACATCTCCCAATTTCATTCTAGGTTATTAGACTATTCTAATTCAAATTGAAATTAATATAAATCCAAAGCACTAAATTAAATAAAGTAGCACCCATTTAGGGAAGGGGGTAGAAGAAATGCTAGATTAGTCAGTAAACGTGGTTGTAACCACGACCATAGTCGTCATTCACGTACTCCCTAGGACAGAGCCCACGAGTGGATTACAAAAAAATAAAGAGAAATTATTTGGCAGACGCCTTCTAATGATTATTGCGTGTCAACTTGTATTTTGTAACTCACCAAGTTTCAATTTCCTTGCCCTTAATAAGAGAGAGAGAGAGAGAGACGATTCTAAATGCAATGCGCCAATTGACATAATCCATATAACTTGGGTGGGATTAGTCTAAAGCGTTGATCTGATATCTTCAATTGATGCTTTATTTTCACAATGAATTTATTATTATTATAACGTAACACGTATAGGAGTGTAGATGTATCAAACGATAGAAAACAAATTCTAATAATCAGATAATTTAAGAAAAAGAGAAATTAATAATCATTAAATTCATTTTTTAGCTCTCATTGTACGTAGTACTAAAGGGAAGAGAGCTTATGCAGAGATTCCGGTGTCCGTCTGTCTGTCTGTGCGTCTCGTACGCATAAAAATTACGGCCTGAACTAAAGGTCGTAGAAAAATAATAATTACATATAAGTATTCAACATAAAAAACTGGTTCAGGGAAAAATACTTTTGGGTCTCTAGCACTTCCGGATTTTTAAAAAATGTTCCCTACCGCAAGAAATAACCTCTTTTAACCTATCGTTTATTTGACAGTTGTATATTTTGACGCGCCACGAGTTACGTCATTATCATCTATCCGGTCACGTGACTTTTTTACGATTATAGGGTCATGTGACACATCGATTCACATCTATTCTTTCTTTTCCCTTTTTTTTTTTTTTATTTATGGGGGGGGAAGGTTTGGATTTATTTTTCATTTCAAAACGAAAGAAATATGTCTCATAACGATCAGACACCAAATAAAATGTTTATTTACTATTTAAATGTTTAATGTCAAGAAAATCCAGAGTGAGAGAGCGCCCCTTTAGATTTACTACTGTAAATTCTTTCATACATTTTTTTTTTTATTTTAAACAAGATTAATATTACTTAGGAATGAATATCAAGAAGCCCTTAAAACTTAATTATATTTTTAATCTAATATTTTTACTAATTTAAGATAAGCTTATTGATAAAGTGTGTTGCAAATTTATTTATTTCAACTAGTCTATGGATGTTTACTGGGAAACCATTAAAAGTTCAGCTTCATAAAATAGAACCGGGGTTGTAGGAGAATTTATGAATGTGGAGGTATTAAATCGCCATTAACTCAGTTTTACGAGAGAAACGAATTCTTTCTCCGTCCAAGCTAATCACACCATATTGCCGGATATTCGTTTTTCACATATTACTCGGATAAACAACAATCCTCGGGAAAGAAAAAGATAAAAAAGAAATTACGAAATATTTCTTTCTTAAATGTTTTTCTTTTAATCTGAATTAAATAAAAAACCAAAACTTGTATTTTATTTAGAGAAAAAACATCTGATGTGTGCAACACATGACTTTCTTCTACCCGAGTAAAAAGGATTACAAATGATCTAGGAATCCACACGCCCGCAGCAGGTCTGCATAGTGTACCACAGGGATACACCCCAAAAAATACACACGCCCGCACCAGGGGACACACACAGTGGATCGAAAGTGACCAGAAGAAAAATGTGTGTCCCTGGTGTGGGCGTGTATATCCTTATGGTACACTATGCAGACCTGCTGCGGGTATAGTCTACGGTGCGCTGTTTGAAAAACTACCAACTATCCCAAAAAAAGTTTTCATTAATTAATATAAGACTCATTTCAAAACGGTGTGGATATATCCAGCTGGGACAGACAGTCAGCAAGACGGACGGACATTTTTGAATCATATTATATCAATATAAATCCTTTTTATATCAATATAAAATTTATGAGTACAAATCGGCATTCCTGGTTCGAATTCGGGCGGTACCTACTTTTTTCACACTTTTGAGTTGATAAATATTATACATATAAATGTAAATTTTAATTAATTCCTGAATTGGATTGTCTCTATTTCATACATAGTTATTTAATATTTATAATTACAAAGATAATAAATGGACAATGTTATGCACGAAGGAACCAAGCGCCATTAATCTAAATCGGAGATAAGGGGCATTTCATTTGCACACTTGTTAACAAAACCAATCACAATAACTTTTTTCTTGTTTTATTCAAAAAAGGTGGACAGAGTAATAATGTTGCGATTTAATTAAAGAGGTATATCCTCTTTTTCCCTACAAGATGGCGGTCTTATCTCAGTTTCGATCATAATGGCGTTTGGATCTTTCATGCATAACATCATCCAAATATATTTTAGAATTTAATATTTCAAAATTTTAAAAGTGAAATAATCTGCCTGTTACCATATAATTTTAAAATGAGTTTTGAAATTTTATGTAAAACTCAATTTTTACTTTCTCTTACCATATATGGACCCTGTTATGCAATGGTGTGTCAAAGACCAAAAAATTCAAAAATCAGTTAAGCACGGAATATTGTTTCAAATGCTATAATTAATAATATTTTTTATGAAATATGTCCTAAAAAAATTTATATTTAATCGTTTCGTGCACAATTGACAAGAAAAATTATATATAATCCAATGTAAACAAAAACTTTATTGTTGATTTTCTCAAAACTCGATGTTTGGTCTTTGACACACCATTGCATAACAGGGTCCATATATGAAATATATTTTGTTCTCTAAAAGGCAGGAATAGTTTATTTATTTAAAACTGATAATATTAAATGGTTCAGAAAAAAAATATCCTCAACACTTGGATGTCAGAAATACTGTATTTGATGAATAAATGATTTTATTGTAGAAAATTCAAGAGATCTGTTTTCCTCCACCCCAACTTATCTATTTCTTCATCAAATTGATTTTAAAATAAATCCTCTCTCTATGATATGAATTTGTATTTTCAATCATTTGAAATCCCTTTATTTGACATTCAATTTCTTTAGGCATTCAAAGATATCTTTATATTTACCTGTTTTAGGCAGGTTTATTAGAGAGAATTATTAATTAGGTATTAAGAGAACTGATTGCTCCTTTGATCTGTCCATGACGTAACAGGTCTGTCAGGGCTTCAGTGTTTGTTTCTAAGGGACTCGTTAAGTTAATCACTGAATCCGAATTAATTGACTCTTGCTGATTGACTGTTTGCCCTCGTGTGTGGGACAGGCCTATGCTATTTGTGTCCCTAAGCCAAGCCAGGCGATCGAACTCTGCCATCGGTTGTGAGTTGTGCACTCCACCCACCCACACACACCATCGAGGTCAGCTTTGGTTGTGCGTGTCTGACTCTGGGCGCCACCGAGTCTACCTCCGACTCCAGACCAATATTTACAGAAACCATCGCGTGATTCATTTGGTACAGTATTCGCTGTAAAAACATTGTATTAGGATAACCTTGAATGTGAAGAGTGAGGGATAAGGAACATGAAGGAATTTAAACAAATAGATCCTCAATTATCTTGTCCGGTCATCAAAAACTTTGATGAGTCAAAAAGTTGATTTATCGATTATTGAATAATGAAAACGAAGGCAGAAGGAGATGGATCTTCATGAGGGTTTAACAAATTTGTTATTTTGAGGCGTCAGAAAACGACTTGAAGAATTTCCGAGCTCTCACATCATGATGCAATATTTCTGTTTAATTTAAAAAAGCTGTTCCAGTTAATTTTTTTCAAGTGGTTAAAATATTAATAAAATTTCGTGGCATTTACGTCATTATATTTTTCGTTGAAAAGATGATTAAAAAATAAAAAAAATTTAGAATCCCAGAGCACATAAATCAAAGCTCGCTACCGTAGTGATAAAACCATCCAAAGGAGGAAGGCTTTCGCTTCAGTTTATTCGAGATGGTTGGTCTTTCTTGGCTGACTAGCATAAATTTCCGAGTTAACCGGATGTGCGCCAATATATTTCAAAAGGTTTATGAATTTTTATCCCGAATACCCGAGCGAGAGAGAAATTTATGTTAAAAGAAATGAACCCCTATCAGATTTATGTTTTGTCAGATATTTTATTTAAAATTTTAAAAATAAAAAATAAAATATTCAATCTTTTTTACATGATTTGTGAACTTTTATTTAATGAATCTCATCTTTTTCTAAACACAATTAGATTATCATACATTTGAAGGGTTAGTGTTGTGATAAAACAAATTGTATTGATTAGCTTTCATATCAGACTTGTGTTAAGGGAAAGAAATTATCTTACCATTTTCAACAAATAGGTCTACTTTATATGAAAAAATATTTTTTCTTAATGTGCAGTTTAGTAGTAGGTAAAAATATGTATTAGGTTTTTTTTGGCTGGTGGCTCTCAAGCTAGAAGGTAGAAGAATATGCAGTCATTCTTTAACAGATAGATAAATTTAAAAGGTGACGTTTCGGATTTTAGGAGCTGAATCAATGTTATTTTCCATTTCGTTTCACTGTGTATGCTTCTTCAGAAGTTGAGGAATGAAATGATTTTTACACATTGAATCGAAATGGAAAACAACTTTCCCAGCTTCCAAGATGACTTTAACCAAAGTCGAAACGTCAGCTGTTAAATATTTTGAATAAAGAAAAAATCTTGCCTGCATATTCTTACCGTTGGGATTGGATGGATTTTATGAGGTAGCGCTCCTTCCCAGCCACCCGGCCCATTCCTTTCGGTAGGTCCTGAGTTAACCAGGCCGGAGTCATTCCCATTTTAAGCCACTTAGGCCACCTTAAATTGGGTCTTACAAGGGAGGGCACGACCTTGGAATTTCATTTTGGGATGAAACTTCGGGTGATGATTGTAGACCGTTAGGGGGTTCACCCCTTGAAATAGTAACGCGCAACGCTCAATAGTTTCGGAGAAAATGGCGTTTAAAAAATTCAAAGTCCGCTTATATTCTAGTTAGGCTTTTTATATGACAATAGCGACAATAGTCTAGTAGGTAGCGTGTCTACC
>JAKCPI010022068.1:0-39955 GCA_023213315.1 Euborellia annulipes | reverse complement strand
GTATGTCACTATCTCTCGGCTACGGATGGAGGGGGGGAGGACCTAAATAATATAGGCAACAAAGATTTTTCTCTACTCTTAAACCAAGGGATTTTTAAAAGAAGATATCGAAGTGTCCGCCTGTCCGTCCGTCACGCTATGTGACCAACTTCCCTTTGGAATTTTGAAACGAAATTTTGCAGTCTTTTGGAGAGCGCAACGTTATGGAGCGTCCAGGATAAATAGTCAGGTCCCTAATTTCTCAAAAGGGGAAGCTAAAAAAAAAATAGGATTTTTTCCTTTAAAATTTTCCCTCAAAGATTTTCTCTAAAATACATTATTGAATTTTATTCATTCCCTTTTGTATTATTTTCAAAAAATAATAAAAAAAAATAAATAAATAAATAAAAGGTAACAAATAAATAAAGAATATGAAATAAAACCATTAATCATGATTCTCCCAAAATATAAGTTCTAATCTTTTTATATTCTTTTGAACTGTTCAATAATAAAGAGAGAGAGAGAGAGAGAGGATCAAATGATAATAGAAGAGGCGTTTCGTTTGTAGGTTGCCGATATTAAAATTTCGAAAACGTCAATTAGTGAAAAAACAATCATTAATTAAAATCCAGGGAATAATAATTAATCATTGAATAGCAGCAGCAGCAGGCAAAGAGAGTAAATTTAAGCCGGGGGTTTGATTATTTAACAAAAATATAACAACAAACAACAAGGACACGTACGTCATTGCAAGGAGACAAAAAATAAATAAAAGTATTTTAAATTCTATAAGGTAATTAAATTGCGAGTGAAATGAAAAGAATTGCTTGGAAATTTAATCAAATGTAATAGAAATAAGAGGTAATTTTTTTTTTTTTTTTTTTTGAATGGGTGCATAAGGTCCGAAGACCTATAACGAACCACATGCAGCCAGGAAGAAAATAAAAACAAAAGGAGAAGCATAAAGGGGAAACTCAACTGCGGGAACTGAGAAGATGCCTGTTGAGATTAGACTTGAAAGTCTGAAGATTGTAGGTTTTGGGGAAGATAGACGCAGGGAGCTTGTTCCAATCACGGGACAAAGGAAGATTGGAATTGACTAGTTCTGTTAGTCGTGATCTGAACAGCATAGGGATGCTGGGACGATGCCTCTCTTGTGTTCCGTGAATATGTTGCATTGGGTGGGATAATTGATTTTAATTCGGCCGAGCATTGACCATGGTAATACCTGTAGAAGAGAGAGAGTGCAGACACGCTTCTTCTATGATCTATTATTAAGAAGTCAAAAAAAATTCAAGACATAAGCAACGAAAATTATTTCTTTTATTATTGCCGTTCCAGTCTGACGTTTTGGCCACTCGTCTAGGCTATCTTCAGAGCCGGAGGCGAGAATAAATGAAAATTACAATTTCAGCGACACACATTCGCATGAACGTAATGGAGCGCTCATAGGACATAGAACGAAAGAATGATCTGAAGATGGCCTAGTACAGTGGTCGAAACGTCAGCCTGGAACGGCAACAATAAAAGAAATAATTTTGGCTGCATATGTCTTGAATTATTTTTGACTCCTTAATAATACTTCCAGCCACAAAGACATATCTCACAGGTAATTATTTATTTTTGCCCGAAGTTTAGATGTTTGAGTGAAAGATATATAAATATGGGCAGTACCAGCCGCGCCATTATTTTGCCGACGTTTTCAAACTGTTCCTCTTAAAAAATCCTAAAAGATTAAAAGATAATATAAGGCCCCTTATGAGCTCATAGAGGGTTCTCTCTATTTTTTAGTTGAATTCATTTCTTTGGTGGCAATATCAGATTATGTTTTATAATTCAAATATATTGTTAGATATTAACATGGACATTGATTAAAAAAAAAAATAATAATTTTAGAGAATTTAATTTGGGCTTAAAATTTTACTATTTATGCTGACCTGAAATCTTCTGAAGACCACTTTACTCTTGTACTTCATAGGAAATATAGGAGAAATGGTTGCCATGGAAACAAATTATAAATATTTTCACTTATAAATTTTACATCTTGAATTTTAATATATGCCCCCGGGTTTGGCGTAGTAGCGTGCTAACCTCATATACCAAACGTCGCGGGTTCGGACCCCAGGCAGTCCGATGATTTTATTTAAGCCATTTGGATATCAAATGGCTTAAATAGAAATGCCTGGACCCCCAATAGATATTTTCAATACAACGGGTATCGTCAAAGGTCTTATATGGCCTGAGTTGCCGAGAAGACTGTGTGAATGTGAGTGTGAATGATAAAAAAAAAAAAAAATTAAATATTGGCGGAAACTAAATATATTTCGACACGAAAATCTGGTGTGACAAGCACAGAACACAACTTTCGATTACCTAAGGTAAGAGAAATTTGTGAGCTGTGCCTCAGTCACACCATATTTTTCTTGTATATAATACTGTGAATAATTATAAGAGCTGCTGCTTTTCGAATAGGACTGACCTGGATGTTGAACGATCAAATATTGGAACAACTGGCACGCGCGCCAAGCGGATACAGTTCAAATATTTGGAACGCGTTCCGCGGGATGCGCTCTCGGCGCGATCATTCATGACACGCGCGTAGTGGATACACGCCTATACTTAAGATGAATACAATCCTCTTTTCTTTTAATGAATGAAATTGAAATTTTCCTTTTTCTTTTGTGCAAAAAGGAATAAAAAAACACTCGATTAGAGAGAGACTTTGCGTGTTTTTAATCAACTCTCATTTAGTTAGTTAGTAGAGGCTACGAGAGCGAAAATTTCCTCTCTTAAGATAAGAAAATAGAATTATTATTCAATATAAATGTTTTGAGACCTTTAATATCTTGATTATTGTTTTAATTCCCTTTTCTCCTTTGGGTGTTTACGTTAAATTAGGGTTTAAATAACAATTCTGGGGCCTATATCAATATTATTTTTTTTTTTCCTTCTCCCTTTTTTTTCTAATCAAATTTCAATTATCTGATTTTAAAATGCTAATGAAAGAGGCTTTAAAAAAAAAAAAATTATAATTTCTAAGAAAAGTCGAATTTTGTTAATCATAATGAAACATTTTTGTTTTTTTTTCCGAAGTGGGCGGGAAATATCATTAATTGTATAATTATGCTTGGTTATCTTGGAAATTATCTAATAGTGAAATGTTAAAAAAAAAAAAAACACGAACAATGTCGATCGGTTATTAACAAATGTGACGTCAAAGTTTTTTTTTTTTTTTTTTAAACACTCACACTTTTTTCTCATTCCACTCACACTCACACACACATTCACACAGTCTTTTCGACAACTCAGGCCATTTAAGACTTTAGACGATAACCGTTATTAAATAATTTATCTATTAGGGGTCCAGGCATTCTATTTGCCATTTGGTATCCAATGGCTTAAATAAATCATCGACTCCTGGGGTCCGAACCCCGACGTTTGGTATATGAGGTTAGCACGCTAACCTCTACCCAAGCCCCGGGGCGACGTCAAAGTTAAAGAGATATTTTTACTTTCTCTTACCTATGTATATATGTAATATATATATGAGAGAAAGTATTGGATTCATGTCAAAAATTCGATGTCAAGATTTTGATGGATATACACGTTTTGAGGACCCTGAATCCAAAAAAGTGGTTTTCGCGACATGGTCTGTCTGTGGGTGGGTGTTCAATTTTAAGCATGAAGAAATTGAGCTAGGAGGTTGAAATTTTATATTTAAGTTAAATACCTCCCGGGACCGGGAAAATAAGCTTTTAATCAAAATCGGCCAAAAAGTACTAGTACTTTACTGATGTAGTTTTTCAGTTTTTTTCGATTTTCTCAAAATTTCCTTCAACGATTTTTTTTTTAAATTCAAAAATCAATTATTTTTTAGATGCTCTTTAAAATGTATATTCTCATTTTGCAATTGAAGTCTTCTGAAGACCACTTTACTCTTGTACTCCTTAGGGAAAGATAGGAGAAATGGTTGCCATGGTAACAAATTTTAAATATTTCCCATACTTATAAATTTTACATCTGAATTCAAATGTTCCGTACTGTCGGGAACTAAATATATGTCGACACAAAAAATCTGGCGTGACAAACACAGAACACAACTTTCAATTACCGAATGTAAGAGAAAGTTGTGTGCTGTGCGCCAGTCACACCAGATTTTTTGGATTCAGGGGACCTCAAAACGTGTATATAGATCAAAATCTCGACTTCGAATTTTTGACATGAATCCAATACTTTCTCTCTCTATATATTAACATATATATAGAGGTAAGAGAAAGTAAAAAGTCATTGCCAGTGGTTTTGTTTACAATTGTGTAAATAAAATGCCCTTTATGAAGTCAGAATTTTATTTGTATTTTTTATTGAAAATTTTTTTTATTATCTTTATATAGTTTCTGCACTGATGATGGATGGTGTTTTGTAACCCGAACTACGGTATTTGCAAATAAATAGTGTCTATGGAGAGCATCCGCAAAAAGATTATTGAATCCACGGTTTGTGCAGCTTCTTCTCGGTCAAATATTTCCCAACTAAGCGGTGATAATTTTGTTGGACAAAATTTTATAATAAAGAAAAAATACATTTTTTTTTTAATTGTATTTTTTAATTCTTAAAACTCATCATCCAATCTGAATATGAAGAAAAAAAATAATAAAAGAAAGAAAACATGCATTTGAAATAATACAAGCAAACGAAAGAAAGAATATTTAATTATCTTTTTGCCTGAGGATGAGTCCGGGCCTATCACTCACTCACTTAACTAAAAAAAAAAATAATAATTTTTCTACTTTAAAATTATTTGTACCCTGAGGGTTAAAAAAAAAAAAAAAAAAAAAAATTGTCCTTAAAAGCAAAGTACAATAGAAAAAAAAAAGTAAAATAGCCTTTAGAATATTACTTTGCTCGAAATTTTTTTTTTATGAAAAGAATTATAAAAATAAAATTCTTTTTTTAAAAAGAAAAATATAAAAGACTGAAAAAAAGGAGAAATGGGGTGAGTACAAAAAACAGTGGCATAACCATTTGAGGGGAGTCTGGGGGTTAAAATCAAAATAGAGGCAATGGGTCATTCCAATCAACTGTCACTTTGCAATTCAATATGGCTGCTGAGTGACACACATCAATTGTTTTAAGGGGGAACGGGAGCGAAGGTGATACGCATGTTTTCCCGCCTAGTGTGTCATAAAAAGTATGCCCGAAAAATCAAGTAATTCAAAAATTTGCCAAGAGATGTCAGCATGGTAGCTAATAATATTTAATGCATTTTTGGTTGATTTTCATTGATCTTTTAACAATAAATACTTTATAAATGTTATTATATATTATGTATCTTTTATAAAAGCATAAAAATATATAAATATAGGCCAATATAGGCTAATACTATATCGGCTGTTAGACCAGCCTGCCATCTATTGCGAGACATGCTGAACTAATTTGACAGTTGAATTTTAAATAAATCATCTAAGCTTATTTTAAAAATTTCTTAATTAATATGTGATTAATAATAACAATAAATTCATTTTTAAATTTAAAAAAGAATTAAAGATCATTGGGACAGATTGTTTTTTTGTATTTGTTTGATAACAAAAAAATTAATTACGATAATTTTTTAATAAGTCATTAAAACAATTATAGCTCGATGTCCCAATAATCTCTTATGAATTTAATTCATTTAAAAAAAAACCGCATTGAAAAATTCCTTATAATAGTCTAGTTTTTTTTAAAGTACGTTTAGACGTCGCTCTTAATACGAAACTATAATTAATGTGAACCTGAGATATAAATATATAAAAATGCTTAGCTCTTTTAACACAAATTAGATTAATAAAGTTACTTGCTGATGGACAAACCTAGGTTTCTTTTGTTTGGATTGTTTTCTTTTTTTCGGACTTATTTCAATAAAAAAAAAAAAACTATTATTAAAGACATTTTAGTAATTTTATTATGAAAGGTTCATTCTGAACAAGTACTAATGAGATAATATACAGTGCTTTGAATGATGATAATTTAATAAATCCAGGCTGTTGACGTCAGACACTCCACGTGACTCGTTTCCCGCCATATTCGTACTTGTCGCATTAAAACTCTTAGGCTTCGTATACATTAAAGATTTGATTTCAAGCAAAAAAAAAGTATATGTTAAAAAAAAATGCAACATGCCCATTCATATCATTTTTTTTTTTTTTTTTTTCAAAATCTCATTCGACTTTTTTGTGTGTATGTGTGTGTGTGTGTCTCATCCCATCTTTTCAAACTCAAGTTTCGGCTGGTTTTTGGCCTATACCGAAACCAGGATTTTTAGCCAAAACTAACCGAAACCGAAACTTCGGTCGGTTCCTAATATTATTATGTAAATGTAACCTAACAAATATAACGACACAGCAATCACGTTAGTTCAGAATTTTATGCCTCTCGACGTTTCGACTGTTATTCACTATCCATTTTCAGTACGCCATTGCATTTTTCAAGTCAATAATTTCCTATTATAATAAATTTAAAAATTCTTATCTCAATACTTTATTAGAATTTTCCATAATGGTCTTTTAAGTTCGCCTCTCGATCTTAATAAAAAAATTCATAGATAATCAAGGCAATAAATTTGCAGATAGAACGCTCTATAATTACACATATGAACGTACTGTATTTAGAGCTTGTACTGGCTATATATTTTTTTTTCTAAAGACTTTTGAACTTAAGGTTATAATTATATAAGCGAGATAATCGAATATTTTACAGCTAATTAATTTTCTTCTAATTTATGTTTGTTTCAAGTTGACTTCATTTAAATTCAACATTTATTACTTTCCCAGCTATACATGAGTGAATTGGGAGATATCGTATTTTGTTTAAATACTCTAATTTGTTGTTGAGTTTTTAGATTTATGCCGGGCTGCAAGAAAACATCGCTTTGGGCGTTAAAATTATAGGCTGTTGCTAAAGCAACTTTAAAGGAACCGTTAACTATTCCCTTCTTTACAGATATGTAGATAGATGCAAAATGTTTGGGCCAGCGAAAAAAAATTTCGACTGAAAGTCCCAAAATTGACATTAAGTTTAGTTGGGTTATAAAGCGACCATATTTTTGGATAACGAGATGTCACTTGCGATGAAAACTGACATTTTAGCCTCAAAATGCCAGTTATATGCCCCTGGAAGGGCCAGAGATGCCTCCTCTGGGGCAAATTCAGGACAATTAAGCGCCCAGAGGAGGCATCTCTGGCCCTTCCAGGCATTTTGAGGCGAGAATGTCAGTTTTCATCGCAAGTGACATCTCGTTATCCAAAAATATGGTCACTTTATAACCCAACTAAACGTAACCATTTTCAGTCGAAATTTCTAAACTTTGAGGTAAAAATGTGGAAGTAAATATGTCGAGGCGTTCGCAGCACTGATTCCCCAGCTTATGTATCCTAGCCAAAGAGACCTTATAGGCATAATTCCTTTGACATAGCCTCGTGGAAGATGCCTGAACTCTTGGTGTTACAGGCTGGTACCTTGAAATTAATCAGGTTTTTACTTCGTTGAATATTTTGATGTCATCGGCAAACATTAGAAATTCTACTTCATGAAGACAATCCTTAAGATCGTTAATAAACAGGACAAAGAGCAGCCCAAGATGTGACCCCTGAGGAACTCCGGAATATGCGATAAAGTTGTCAGAGAAGCAATTTTTGATCCTAACTCTGAGTTTTCGATCAGTCAGGTAAGTCTCGATCCAGGTCAACAAGTTTCCTCCAACACACAGCTTCTCCAGCCTGCAGAGTAAAAGCCCGTGACACACCCTATCAAAGGCCTTTGACATCTACCTGTAATCCATTGGCTATAGAATTGTTGATATAATTCTGGTAGAGCAATAAATTCGTTGTGGTTGATCTCCCTGTCACAAAGCAGTGTTGCTGGGGTGGAATTATATTTTTGAAAGTCGACCCAAGCAAGTTCAAGACGAGGATCTCGAAGAGTTTGGGAATGGTTGACAGAATGGTAAAAGGCCCGTACTTAGTTACGTCAGTTTTGCTTCCCTGATTCTTAAAAATTGGGATTATATATCCCAGCTTCCACAAATCGGGAAATTTTCCCAATGAGAGTGATTTGTTGAAAAGTATCAAAAGAGGCAAGCAAAGCGATCCAGAGCACGCTTTAAGCAGCCTTGGAGGGATGCAATCCGGACTTGATACGTATTTCGACAATTCCTTGTTATCATCAGAAGTGATTATATTCTGATACGTTTTAAGTGTTAATTTTTAATTAATAAAACCTTTGAAACAAATAACCTAGTGTTTAATTTGTATATTTAATTTTAATTTACAAAATGTTTCAACGAGAACCAACGGTCGAAAGTTTAAATCTTAATGTTTTACAACTCCAAACTAATCAGAAAATAAATTTTTGCATGTGTAACTAATAATTTGGCCACCCAGTGTAAGAAAAAGTTGTGCAATTAGTCACACCTGATTTTTCTTATTTCAGGACTTAATCACTTTGGCGTTTTTTTCAATATAAATTTGATTGAATTTTACAACCTGAGTGAATGCGAGGAGAGAAAAAAAAAAAAAAAAACTTTTTTCATCATTCATTTTTCTAAGGCAAATTTTTTAATTTTTTCTGACAAAGTATCAAAGTAAAAAAAAAAAAAAATAACTTTTAGAAAGTTTACAATTTATCAAACTTTTTTTTTTCCTTAAAAAAAAAAAAAAAAAAAAAAATAAATAAGTTTACTTGGGAATCTGGCCAACCAATAAGTTAAGAGGATCTCCTCAATGGCTGAGAGCGTCAAGAAAAAAGAAACCTGAGATTCTCTTCTTTTTTATTTATTTTGAAATTAATATCATTAAGTGATAAAAAAGAAAAAATATAATTTATAGACCGACGTTAATTCAAATGAGGTTATAATTTTCAAATAAACTAGCTGCACTGTCCGGTCATGAGGGTCGCCGACAGACATAAATTTAATTAACGCCCCCCCCCCCCTTCTCTCTCTCCAATATAAAGTTTGCTAGATTCACTCAGAATTTTTAAGAATTTATTTTTAAATCTGCTTTTTGTTTGTAATAAATTCGAAATCGCCTTAAGGTTGTACGGACATTAAAGCACTTTGTTAGATTAAAAGCTGATTTTTTTAAATGTTATTAATCACTATCACATACGTATAAAATAAAATTTTGAAGCAGATCTGTCGCAGGGTTATCGTGTAATTAATTTTAAAAAATTGAAATTTAACATGTAGTCTATGGGGAATGTCGACGAAACGCACACATAGCGAATTTTATAGCCACCTCTGCAATAGGTAAAAAAACAAAAAAACTTACATTTTATCAATTCACTTCCGAGGAATACGTTAAACATAAAATCAAAAGTTTCTGCCGAAATCTTTTAAAGATATTTTAACATGAAAGTCAAAAAATTCCCGAAAATGACAGTCAGTCATTTTTAATAAATAAGTAAGTCACGTGACTCAGACCAGTCGGGCAACGTCGCATAAAATAATTCTCTTTCGCTTACTCTTTTTTTCAATTAATTCGAAATGATATCTTTTTCGCAAATCGCCCATTGTGTCTAAACTGATTTGCATTACTCATTGTAATATTATAAATAAAATACAACTGAACACTATACAAGATCAACATATTCAGCTGTCAAATGCGAATGTCGTCAGATCTATATTATGCAAAGAAATACTTGAGTCAAAAGTCATTCATTTATTATTTTTGGTAATTAAATTAATACAATTATAAACTATGATAAGACACGACTAAATTATAATAATGAATTTATGAATTTAAAATTTTCATTTTATTAAAAAAAAATCTGGTGTGATGGCGCACAGCACACAACTTTCTCTTACCTTCGGTAATCGAATGTTGTGTACTGTGCTTGTCACACCAGATTTTTTGTGTCGACATGTATTTAGTTTCCGACAGTAGGGTACATTCGATTTTCAAGATGTAAAATTTATAAGTATGGCAAAATATTTATATGTTGTTACCATGGCAACCATTTCTCCTATCTTTTCTATGGAGAACAAGAGTAAAGTGGTCTTCAGAAGATTTCAATCACAAAATGAGAATATACATTTTAAAGAGAATCTAAAAAATAATTGATTTTTGAATTTTAAAAAAAATCGTTGGAGCAAATTTTGAGAAAATCGAAAAAAACTGAAAAAGTGCATCAGTAAAGTACTAGTACTCTTTGGTCGATTTTGTTCAAAAGCTTCGTGTCACGTCCCATGGGGGTGCCTAACTTAAATATAAAATTTCAACCTCCTGGCTCTTTTCGTTCTTGAGATATTTTGTTCACAGACACACAGACACACAGACAGACCATGTCGCGAAAACCACTTTTTTGGATTCAGGGGACCTCAAAACGTGAAGATCCATCAAAATCTCGACATCGAATTTTTGACATGAATCCAATACTTTCTCTCTCTATATATATTAACATATATATAGAGGTAAGAGAAAGTAAAAATAACATTGTGTGGTTTTATGAAACCACGATGCAAGTGAAATTTTTTTTCGGATCGTAGGCGTTAATCAGAAAATTATTCAATTAAGGGTATTAAAATAGCGTTTTTAATCTTAACTTAATAATTGGAAAATGGGAAATCAATAGACGCATGTTAAAAACTGAGAACAATATTTATTTAGTAATTGAAAATTTGAATTATTTTAAAAATTATATTTTATCAATTTAAAAATTGAATAATTAAATCTCACAATTATTTTTTTATAATTCGTCATATATATTAAATTTAAACTTTCCTATTTTTTGTCATTACGGCTTGTGACGTCATGGCTTCTAGCATCACGGCCTTTGACGTCACGGTTTGTAACGCGACATGCTGATAGAAGAGCGAACAAATAAAAGTTCCACTTTAAAAAATATAGATTCTATTATGACACCTTAAGTTTCAGAATTTAGGCTTGTTACAGGGAAATAATTTTAGTTCCAAAATTTGAAAATTCAAAAGTTACATAAGAAATGTATGTTAAGAATATTCAAGTCAATGAATTAAGCCTTTTAAATACCCAAGGGGGGGGGGCAGCTAGTATGTCTATAGATTTATTTCTTAAATATATGAAGATAGATATAAAATAAATCTTCACTTTGGAGGGGGAATATCATTTTGAAAATAAACCAAGCAGCTCAATTTTAAAATAAATTTCATTAATATTAGCTTCTTAGCTTTTATTTATCACCGTCAGTTAATCCTTTGTGTGTGTGTGAAATAAAAAGGCTAGCAACAGCAGCGGCAATTTTCTTAAATTCCCTTGGAGTATGCATATCATCATTCTCCTTCTAATTAAGCCGCCTGTTAATTATCTACTGTTGTTGGCTCTGATCTTCTTGCCCCCCCTGGCGTGTGTTTTGTCACGCTCGATTAATAATATTATACTTCGTTAAAAAGATAGAAAGAGGGAGGGAGAGAGATCACGATACATTCATTATCTACTGATATTTATTAAATATTAAATTCTACTTGGATCTTTTTTTTTACGTGGACCGTATTTAGCGGGAAAAATTACTAGCCTACACTGTAAAAAAATCATTGTTGTTGATTTTACAATTGTGTAGGAAGCAAATTTTATAAATCAAAAGCATACTACATTTAGTAAGTCTGCAAAAACCATTTACAAATGTATTGTAATTTTAGAAAGACCTTTGAAAATTAGAGTTCAATTCTGTGGTAATTTTAGAATTCCCTAACTGCTTTCAAAAAATAATAAATAAAATTTTTAACGAAAATTACTATACAATTGAGAAGTCTGGGAGAGGCCTTTGCTCAACAATGGACCTAGTTTCCGAAACCATTTGATTAAATCATAAAAATTGTTTAAATTGTATATATATAAAAATAAAATAAAAAAAAAGATTTAAAAAAAAATGCTTTTATTTAAATTGAACTAAAAAGAGAGAAATAATTTAATTGTTCTTGTTAAAATTGTTTAATATTTATGACTTAAAATAAAAGCGTGGGGCGCTTCGAAGTGATTCCGAGGCTCGCGCCCCACGCTTTTATTTTAAGTCATAAATATTAAACAATTTTAACAAGAACAATTAAATTATTTCTCTTTTATTTCTCTTTTTTAGTTCAATTTAAATAAAAGCATTTTTTTTTAAATCTTTTTTTATTTTATTTTTACTTTCTCTTACCTATGTATATATGTAATATATATATATAGAGAGAAAGTATTGGTTTCATGTCAAAAATTCGATGTCGAGATTTTGATGGATCTTCACGTTTTGAGGTCCCCTGAATCCAAAAAAGTGGTTTTCGCGACATGGTCTGTCTGTGGGTGGGTGGGTGGGTGTGTGGGTGGGTGTGTGTTCAATTTTAAGCATGAAGGAATTGAGCTATGAGGTTGAAATTTTATATTTAAGTTAAACACCCCCGGGACCGGAAAAATAAGCTTTTAATCAAAATCGGCCAAAGAGTACTAGTACTTTACTGATGTACTTTTTCAGTTTTTTTCGATTTTCTCAAAATTTGCTCCAACGATTTTTTTTAAAATTCAAAAATCAATTATTTTTTAGATGCTCTTTAAAATGTATATTCTCATTTTGCGATTGAAATCTTCTGAAGACCACTTTACTCTTGTGTTTCATAGGGAAGATAGGAGAAATGGTTGCCATGGTATCAAAATATAAATATTTTCCCATACTTATAAATTTTACATCTGAATTCAAATGTACCGTACTGTCGGGAACTAAATATATTTCGACACGAAAATCTGGTGTGACAAGCACAGTACACAACTTTCGATTACCGAAGGTAAGAGAAAGTTGTGTGCTGTGCGCCAGTCACACCAGATTTTTATTTTAAGCTTTTTAGTCTTTTTTTTCGTGTGATTTTTTTAAATTAACTTTCAAAATTAGAGGCTTTTAAATAACATCGGGAAAAGTACCCCATTAGTTTGACCCAATTAAAAAATTATTTATTATCATAAAAAATGACCCTTAAATATCAAATTTCACACCTCTAGCTCATCGGAAAGTCTTTTGAAATTACATTAATTTGCGAAGAGTTTCAAATAAAGTACCACATTAGTTTGGTCAAAAATGACGCTTAAGTATTAAATTTCACACCTCTAGCTCATCGGGAAATGTCCTAAACAAAGACTCAAAGTTGGTGACCTTGAAAGAGTAAGTTAAATAAAAGCATTTAATAAAAAAAAAAAAAAAATTGTAAATTGAATGTTGAGTAAATATTGTATGTGAAAATAAGGATGCTAACAGCTTTATTATTATTATTACTATACAATTGAAGCTTAAGTGATGCCGAGAGAATTATCGACCGAAACGCCTCAAACTACGCTGATTTTTCGTCAAGGAAGGGAAAAACGAAAAATAAAATTTTTTTATTTTCCCCAATGAGTTTATTTCCTGATATTTCGAAGGGACAAAGACTCTTGTTCTTTACACTCTGCTAACATTACAATAACAGTCAAGGTTTTTTTGCATCCAAGAAAGCCATTTGTCTTCGGTAACTCTTGAGAGCATTCTAGACCCATTTTTGGAACAAAGTTCTTTAACGCGGTTTAAGCAGGGTGAATCGGGAGAAAATGTAACGTAACAAAAACGCGTTCCTAAAAAAAAATGCGTTCCCAGCGCCCGAGCGACGTCGGAGGAAATCGAGATTAGCCGAATTCTTGGCGACCACGCCCACTTTCTCTTTATTTCCTTCGTGGGCGGGAAATTCTCCATTATAATCACATCACAGCCACAGCCTCAAAAAGCACCTATTTAAATAATATTCATATTAAATTATAGTCTGAGTTGAGGAAACGGCGTGAGGAACTTCGTTTCTGCCGGGGGTCCTACGACCCCACACGTTTGCTTTTGTTTTTCCCTTCCTACACCCTTGCTGAAAAATCCGCTTAGTCTGAAGAGTTTTGGCCCATTACTATACAATGTATGTAAAATTACAATACATATTTCGAAAAAATCGATATTTAAAATTTTTTTTTTTTTGATATTTGAAAGCATAAATTTGTAAATCTAGTAGATAAATACATTTACAAGGGAAATTTGTAAATTTAGTATTCCAAAACACTCTAAAATTAAGATTTTTTTTTTACAGTGTACCTGTTTTTATTCTGTGTGTCTGCGAACAAAATATCCCAAGAACAAAAAGAGCCAGGAGGTTGAAGTTTTATAATTAAGTTTGGTACTCCCCTTGGACTTAACACGAAGCTTTTGAACAAAATCGGCCAAAGAGTACTAGTACTTTACTGATTGTACAATACTTTTTCAGTTTTTTTCGATTTTCCCAAAATCCGCTCAAACGATTTTGTTTAATATTTTATAAATCAATTATTTTTTAAATGCTCTTCAAAATGTATAATCTCATTTGTAATTCATTGATGTAGGCCATCGTAACAAAAATATAAATATTTTTTTATAAATTTTACTTCTTGAATTCTAATATATCGGAGTGAAGCAACCGGCTTTAAAAAAAACTTTTATATTCATTTGGTGAAATCTTTTACAAATCTTGAAGAGGATAAGAAGGTTAATCGGATTAATTAAAGAGGACATTGATAAAAGATAAAAGTTGTTTTGAACTTGTTAGAGTTTGATTGCATAAGAAGAAGAAGAAGAAGAAGGCGGGGGCGGCGGAGGAAATGGAAGAAGTGGTTAAGAGAGAGGAGGGACTTAGTGGTACTTGAAGAAAAACATTGGTGTTAGGAGTGTTTTTAAGAAAGAAAGCCTCTTCTCTCTTTCTCTTTGGCTCACTCCGTTCATGTTTTTGTGGCAATCTTAAGTGATGCACTTTTCTAATTTTTTCATTTAACCAACAAAACGAAGGTAATTTAAAATAATAAACTCTCAGCGCATTCTCTGGATTATAATCTTCTTACACTAAAAACATGAAATCAGTTAAATTCTCAGGATTGTTAGACAAATCTAATTGGGTGTGTACACTGTAGAGATTTCAGCTCTAGCTAGAGCACCGTAGAGAAGACTTAGAGTCAAGTCTAGCTAGACAACTCTCTTGGGTGTGTACACTATAGACTTTTGAAGTCGTATATTTTCTCTAGCTATACTCCAGTTATCTCACATCATTTATTTGTATAACTTGCAGCTTACCGACCGTTTAGGTATCTTCCAGTGGCTTAGCTAGGGGACTGAAAGGATTTGATAAAAAACAAATCAATTAGTAGAGGCGAGCACTGCACTTATTATGGAATAACTTATATTGGAAAGGTTCTCACAACCCCTTTCATGCATTCTTATTAAAATGTAATACAGTATATTCTATTAATATTAAATTCATTAAAATTATTAATATTTTATTTCGACAAAACTTTTCAATTATAAATATTTTATATTATATATATTATTACAAATTTTAAAATTAAATTTCAAAATAATTATTATAGATCTATTATAAAATAAAATATAGTAATTGAATCTTTTAATTATTGATATGATTGAAAAATAAAGTTAATAACGAAATAATATTAATTATGAAGAAAAGAAATAAACACGAACAGCGAACAAACAAGAAACGAAGGGTGTTAGAAGTTAGGTTAGAAAGACAGAAATATTTACTGATCTTTTGAAATAAATTCATAATGACGACTTCAAATCGTATAAAAACATTTAAGGTATGTGCTCTAAAGACTATGATCGTTTAGTAAAGAAGATAGAACCAATAATAAGGAAAAAAAAATACTCAATTCAGATTGCCAAAAGCAGCTAGAGCAACTGCTCTATTTAATCAGTCAAATAGAGCGAGATCACTCTAGAGACAAAGTCTCGGAGGTGTGTCCACTGATACTCTAGCTAGATTTATGCCAATCTCGCTAGATCTTAGACTTAATCTAGCTAGAGTGCTCTCAATGGTGTGTCCATTTGTAGATTGAGTCTCATATAGCTCTAGCGAGACTAAATCTAGCAAAAAAATCTACAGTGTATACATACCTTAAGGAACATGGGGGACAGCTCTATGGGAAGAATGTTTCTAAGTTTCTTTTAGTTATATGATAAGTGGCTAGATGGCAATACAAGGATGTTTTCCTTCAACAGACATGTTACGCTGTCAGTGGCTTAAAAATCTGAATATAAATGAATTAACTTTTTTCAACTAAATAGATTAATCTTTAGGATAGAATCCCGAAGCCATCAGTGGGCGATTGACTAGTTCACTAGTTCACTCGTTCACTCTTTTGACATCAGATCATGAATCTTTTGTTCTTTTCATTTGCGCGCGCTATTTGACGTGTCGTGGCGCCCTATTTGTTTTGACATCAGTGTCGTTTCGGAAGCGATTCGGTAGCTTCGAACTGAATGGTTTTTGACCGAAGAAACCCGAACCGAAGCCGAAAATTCCCTTTATATATAATATTTGTGATAATAAAAATAATGTATGATAAATATATGTAATTTATAATACTAATGGGATAGGCCGGTTAATCCGAGGTTGGTGCACTGTAGTTCTAATGATTTTTTTTTTTCTAAAGTAAAGATTAAAATGTTTGAGTATAAAGGTTATAAAAAATAATTCTTTTAGAAAAAATTAAAGAGCCAACAAATAATTTGTTTATAAAAAAAAAAAGGTTCTTATTATTGATATTGTATCCTACAGGATTATATACTTCATGGAAGTCCTGAAATCCTATTAAAACAAGTCTCTCCCAGGCGTCTATTGACAGGTGCTGGTGCCCTTGAGGCTTGAATTTGGCAAACAGCCCTTTTAAGCTTGAACCGACCGAAAATGAGATATCGACTCGTTTCGTTTGCCTCCAACGAAACGGATGTCATCAGCATCCATTCTCTCTCTCTCTCTCTCTTTCTTGGCACCACCCTATAGGCAAGCTCTTGGGGCGGATTTTAATTAAAAGAAGAAGAAGAAAAAATAAAAATAGAAATAAATTAAGACTTTGAAAATCTGACAATAAGTTTGTGACATTTTATAAAAATTAAGGATGTTCGGAGCTTATAAAGATTAAAAGCTAATTTTTTTAATATGTTATTAATCACTATTACATACGTATTAAATAAAATTTTGAAGCAGATCTGACGCAAGGTTATCGTGTAATTAATTTTTAAAAAATTGCAATTTAACATGTAGTCTATGGGGAATGTCGACGAAACGCACACATATCGAATTTACTATTATTATTATTTGAAATTCCTATCGGGATCCCCGTTTATTTACCCGAGGTGCTTACGTGTACGGAGACACACACCTCAAACCCAACCGGCCTCTGGCCGTAGCCATCTACCGGCACCCCGTGAAGTTACATCATCTCCTATCTCTAACTCCTCCTCCTAATTTCGTCTCTAGCTAGTGAACTAATCCTTATTTCTGGTTCCAACCGACTCCTTATATCCAACCTCTTCTATGCTAGGGAGGATGTCCTGGTTTGAGGAGGGACTCCCTCAGCACCGGCGTGTAGCCTACTCCTTTCGAAAAATGCATCACTGAGAGGGAACCTTCTTTATGTCCCTTCCACAGGACGGGATGTCACAGCAACTCCCTCTCCTCGTAGAGTTGCCTGAGGGCTATTGTGGTAAGATCCTATATTCCAATCCAGGGCTTGCTTGAGGATTTGTTTACATTAAATAAATATTTGTATTTAATGAAAAATCCCGCATGCCAAGGATTTGAACAGGGATCTTCTTTGCAGAAGCTGACACCCTAGCTCACTACACCAGCGAGCCCTCACATAACGAATTATATAGCCACCTCTGCATTAGATACAAAAACAAAAAACTTACATTTTATCAATTCACTTCCGAGGAATACGTTAAACATAAAATCAAAATTTTTAAAAATATTTTAATAAGAAGGACATAAATGTAACTCCACCATATTTAAAAATAAGTAAGTCAGGTGACTCAGATCAGTGCGGCAACTTCGTATAAAATAAAACGCGTTTCACGCTTTCACTTACATTTTTTCTATTTACTATATTTTTCTTCACAAATAGCCCGCCCTTTGTGTCTAAACTGATTGGCATTACTCATTGTATTATTATAAATAAAATATCAATACAACTGAAGAATATACAGCAAGATCAACATAAACAGCCGCGATATTGCCAAATCTATATTATTTGAAAAAATACTTGACAAGGGGAGTGCATAGCCTGGGTAACACCGATGAGAACGAAAAAATTTTTATGTGTAGTACTTGATGAAAAACGAATTCTGTTAAAGCGAGAGAACGCGCTTCTCAACGGTTCGTCTAAAAAAAAAATGTTAAAGATTTTGTCTGCATGCCTTAAGCCGTTACTAACAATAACATTTACAAAGGTCGCGATGGCTAGATCGGTAGGGCGCATTCTTTGTAAACAAAAAATCCCGAGTTCGAATCTCGCCTTGTGCAACAATTTTTTTTTTTTTTTGTTTACTATTACACTCTGCAAATGATTACCGAGAAAAATGAAGAGTTAATTTCAATAAATGAAGCTGAAAATATTGTCGTAACATGTTCAAAGATAGGAAAATGAACGACCCAACTGTTTAAAACATAAATATTATTATAAATTTATTTATGTGTCCAATTAACAGTAATATATTTCTAGTACGGTATAATATTAAATATTTCCTTATATTAGCCTATATTTTTGACAGAAAGCATTCGAATTTTTTTTAAATATATGGAACATGTTGAAAATTAAATGGCAATAATTAAAAAAAAAAACTTTTTATTTATTTATTTATTAATATTAAAAAATATTCTGAAACAAAAAAAAAAAATAAATTACACAAAAAAAAAAAAATAGTTGCACAAGGCGAGATTCGAACTCGGGATTTTTTGTTTACAAAGAATGCGCCCTACCCATCTAGCCATCGCGACATTTGTAAATGTTATTGTTAGTAACGGCTTAAGGCATGCAGGCAAAATATTTAACATTTTTTTTTTAGACGAACCTTTGAGAAGCGCGTTCTCTCGCTTTAACAGAATTCGTTTTTCATCAAGTACTACACATAAAAAATTTTCGTTCAAATCGGTGTTATCCAGGCTATACACTCCCCTTGTGATTAAATTGGAGCGAATTAGGAGAAAATCGAAAAAAACTGAAAAAGTACATTAGTAAAGTACTAGTACTCTTTGGCCGATTTTGATCCCATGGGGGTGCCTAACTTAAAAATAAAATTTCAACATCCTGTCTACAACAAAATTTTGCTGATTGAAAATATTGTCGCAAATAAACTTGTTCGTTTAAGAGAGAGAGAGAATTAGGATTCAACAGCCAGCAGGGAATTTGTGGTGTGAATTGTTCCTAGCCAAACACGTTGAGCCCAAGGGCCTAAAACAATCTAAGCCTTCCCTTTCCTTTCCTTCCCTTCCTTTCCCAATTCACACTTTGGCCAATTGAAAAAAAAAAATGTTCTTGCCTTCTTTTTCTCTCTCTTCATCCTTCCTATGACCCTAAAGGATCCCAAAAAATAAAAAAAATTACTTTTTTATATTCAAATTTCAATTAAATTGAATTATACTGCCTATGGGCAGGAGATGTAGAAGTATCGCCTCTTGTACTAGAAGTTAGGTATTTGCTTCAGTAATGATCAGAATTCTAAATTGGCTCTCAATTCAAAATATGGGCATAGCCTAAATCAGCGAGAGCTTTTTAGGGGACACATGTACTGTACATGTGTAGTATACTATATCCATAATTATTGGAATGTGATTTAGATTAATGATATGAAAAGAGGATGCAGCCAATAATAAAAAGCATCTATTTTGTTAACACTCTTTATATCGGAACGTTTCGGCTATGATCAACAAAGCCATCTTCAGCCCTCCAAGCTAGAAATGTAATTTATAAAGATGATGGAAAAAATGGCTGTTTAACTTGATAAGGATAGCGAATAGCAGCCAGGATAAATCAAATCAGACAAAAACAAGATCAATGTTTATCAGATTTTTTCGACGTTTCGGACTCCAGTCTCGCCTTTCCTCAGGATAATCAATCTTCAGGCAAATACAGATGGAGGGTATTTCTAACGAAAATTGAAAATCTGGTAAAAATTGATCTAGTTTTTGTCTGATTTGATTTAAGCCATTTGGTATCCAATTGGCTTAAATAAAATCATCGAACTGCCTGGGATCTGAACTGAAAATAATTGATTTTTGAATTTTGAGAAAATAAAAAAAAAAAAAAAAAAAAAAAAAAACTGAAAAACTGCATTAGTAATGTACTAGCACTCTTTGGCCTATTTACCGTAGTTCAAAAGCTTCGTGTCACGTCGCAGGAGGGTTAGGCACCCCCCCTTAGGCACTTAAATATAAAATTTCAACTTCATAGCTCTTTTGGTTCTTGAGATATTTTGTTAAAATACACACACAGACAGACCATGTCGCGAAAACCACTATTTTAGACTCAGGGGATCTCAAAAAGTGTATATCCATCAAATTCTCGATATCAAATTTTTGACATGAATCCAATACTTTCTCTCTATATATATATTAACATATATATAGTCCGATGATTTTATTTAAGCCATCTGGATACCAGATGCAATGCAGTCACCAGTTCTTAATAAAAACTTTCAGATATTATATATTTTAATAAATGAAATGAACCTTCAGGCTGCAACTACAATTAATAACTTTGGCTGTTCCAACCCTAAAATTAACACTATTTATTTCAAATAGATTTGATACCAATCAATTGAAATACGTAATTAAGGTTGTTCGGACAGTACCTCGTAAGTCATAATAGAATCTAAATTTTTTTTTAAATAAAATGAAAAATTTGAATGCCAAAATTCCTTATTATAATTTAGTCGTGACCTATCATAGTTTATAATTTTTTTTTTTTTTTTTTTTTAAAGAATGGAAGGAGGTAGCCCAGGAAGGAGTGTCTCCAAAACAATGAAACTCCCAGATATTCGCGACGTTTCGGTCCAAATTTATTTGACCATCATCAGGCAATCAGGAGTTGTCATATGTAAATTTATATAAATATATTTAATCATATGTTGCTTCGGACTTGTTAATGACATTAAAATTTTGCTCATCTGCAATCGAAGGCTTAGATATGTGAGGAAGTAATCTAAGCCTTCGATTGCAGATGAGCAAAATTTTAATGTCATTAACAAGTCCGAAGCAACATATGATTAAATATATTTATATAAATTTACATATGACAACTCCTGATTGCCTGATGATGGTCAAATAAATTTGGACCGAAACGTCGCGAATATCTGGGAGTTTCATTGTTTTGGAGACACTCCTTCCTGGCTGCTACCTCCTTCCATTCTTTTAAGATATTAATCACAGCCACTTCCACACTCAACAAATAGTTTATAATTGTATTAAGTTAATAATTTAATTACCAAAACTAATAAATGAATGACTTTTGATTTGAGCAGTATTTCACGTAATATAGAACTGGCAACATTGCATTCATCAGATGTTTATTTTAAATCTTAAACGCCTTAAATTTTATTTTAATTAATATATTACAATGTTTAATGCAAATCAGTTTAAACACAATGGACGATTTGCGAGAAAAAATATCGTAAAATTGAAAAAAAAAAAAATGTAACTGACATCGAGAAAAGACAATTATTTTATGCGACGTTGCCAGGCTGGTCTGACTCTCGATGCTTCCTTATTTTTAAATATTGGCGACTGTCATTTTGGAGAATTTTTTGACTTTCTTGTTAAAATATCTTTAAAAGCCTTCGGCAGAAACTCTTGATTTTATGTTTAACGTATTCCTCGGAAGTGAATTGATAAAATGTAAGTTTTTTGTTTTTGTATCTAATGCAGAGGTGGCTATATAATTCGATATGTGTGCGTTTCGTCGACATTCCCCAAAGACTACATGTTAAATTTCAATTTTTTAAAAATTAATTACACGATAACCCTGCGTCAGATCTGCTTCAAAATTTTATTTTAAACGTATGCGATAGTGATTAATAACATATTAAAATATTAGCTTTTAATCTAATAAAGTGCTTTAATGTCCGAACAACCTTAAGGCCAAACAAATTTGCCATAAGAAGTTACAAAACAAAGAATATTTTTAAGCAGAATTTATATAAAATCTACAAGTGGACCTTATCAATGTCGTTTAAACTTAATGCAAAACTCATATTCAACAACAACAACAATAATCACTTAATATCAAATTATATAACAATTATCAAAGATAATAAAATCAAAAATGACTTGAGATAAAAGAAAGTTGGGTTACATGGGCAAAAATAAAATATCAAGAGATTATCCTTGAAATTTCCTCTTTAAAAGGGATTGTTTAATTAAACAGATAATGGAGGCTAATTGAACTCAAATATAACCTCTCGTTGTTGTTTTGCATTTAAAGGAATAACAAAGGCGAGATATAAGAGTGTTCTCCTCTCTTATTGGCTCTCTAACACAAAATCCAATTTATGTTTGAGTATATTTTAGTTAAATGAGAGAGAGAGATAAGCAAGTCCAGTTTCTTCTCTCTCTCTTCTCTTCGTTTGCGAATATATACTCGTAGATAGATAAGAGGGAAACTTTAAAAAGTAAATTTTATCTAACAAAATAAAATCGATGCCAAATATCTCCAATACGTTATTATGAAAAATAAACAATTTTTTATACTGATCCTAGAAAAAAATAATCTGATGTGACAAGTCGCACAGTATACAACTTTCTCTTACCTTCGGGAAATGCTGAGGTACTCATGGGCGTAGCCAGACATCTTGTTAGGGGGGGGGGCAACCCCTCGTTAGGGCGAGGGGGGGGTGTTGCAATTAATATATACCTAGATTATTAATTCTTTATTTAGATAAAAAAAAATTAAATTAATGTAGTGGATTGGGGCGTTAAAAAAAAATTCCCAATGGAAAAAATATATATTTGTTTGTTTGTTTTTTTAATTTTTAGGACAAGCCAGGGGGGGTGTAATGGCCCCTCCCTGCCTTCCCCTGGCTACGCCCATGGAGGTACTATTCAGTTTTCGAAAAAATGTTAAAGAATAAAAAATAGACTAATTTATCATAATTTATTTATACCGCCTTCGGAGGGCTTCGCATCTAGACAAGGGGGCTTCGCCCCCCTGGACCCCCCTCAGCTGGCTCGGGCTCGCCTGCTGCGGACCCTCGCCCTTTCTTCTTCATTATGAAAAGAAAATTATTATTATTCCATTCCAATTCAGTGCCTGCTTGAGGATTTGTTTACATTCATGGAAGACACAAATGAAAAGAATACATAAATATAACTGTTGAACGCAATATCCAAACTAATCATGCATAGCGTCGTTTTGTAGGTTATGTCAAGACCTTTCAAATGATGTATAGTTTTGCCACATATGAGCTCTGTGGCGCTTTGTTCCGCGAAATTCAAAAGAAAAAAAGGCGAAAGGGAGTTATTTGACAATCTTATATTTCTCTATACATTTCCCTTGGGAGAAATCGTAACTAAGAATTAATAACTCAAAAAGTTACAGGAATTTCGGGATGAAAATAATTTTCCTGTAATCCCTAGAAGGTCCTCTTTAAGCATATAAAATTTCATTTCAAGATTCCAACTGGAAGTTGCTTAAATAGAGCGTGACAGACAGACGGACATTAGTGAATTATGTATATAGATATTCGAGTTAGACATAAACAGATACTAAGAGCTTGTGATTATAATATTAATAAATAAATGGCTAGTAAACCTTTGAAACATAGAATCGTCTACCATTTAAATATCTTTAGCTATAAATAGCAAAGCCACTGTTAGTGGTATGAATGGGGAGAGTTGGGGGCGGGGGAGGGGGGGAAGGGTCAGTTTAAGTACGACTTAGTGGAAACCCAGAGAGAGAGATTTAGGATAATGAGGGGCCAGAGGAATTAACTGTGTCGATTGTTTAGTAGAGATATATAACTACTTGAATGTAATGGAGTTAATGTCAAATAATATAACATGTAGAAAACATTTAGCGAATAGGTGGAAAAGAGACATTTTTTTTTGCAATTTGAATTGATATAAATGGACCCTGTTACGCGAAGAGAATAAACAATAAAATATAAAAAATTATTATTGCAAAATTCAAGTCCAATTATATTTGTAAAAATGTTTCAAAGTCTCTTGACACATGATTGCAAATTAATCTATGCACTATTTATATTAATAAAATAATTTTAGGTTTAGAATTCAAAAATTAAAACGGAGTTATTATTAAAGTTCTTTTAAGGTTATATTTAATACCAGTAACATAAGAAACTTTTTATCAAAATTACATTAATCAATTTTAAATAGTATTAATATTTTAAAATTAAATACAAAGTGATAGCAAAATTTTCTTATCAATTAATTCTTGAATGGAAGTGAAAATGGACACCGTAAATCAAAGTTACAATAATGAAATCGACTTAATATTATTTATTTTGTTGTCTATTCTAAATCGCACTGATTCTCATCTTCATTATCAGGAATAATATCAAATTGAGTTCTAAGAAACAACGTGTTAGGCATATAAATAATTTTTGCAAAATGAAAATTCTGCATTGAAATACTCTAAAAATAATTTTATTCTTTTACATTAAATATAAATTATTTTAGGACATATTTCATAAAAAATACTATTAATTAGAGCATTTGAAACAATATTCCGTGCTTAACTCAATTTTGAATTTTTTGGCGCTTGACACACTAATGCATAACAGGGTCCAAATAGAGACTGCGTCTAAAATTAAACGGTGTGCCGGGAGAGATACGGTTGGATTTGAGGTGTGTGTCTGCATCCACCAAACGCCTAATTTGCTTGACATATCAGTATTAATATGATTGTTAAAATTAAGTTTGCCATTCATATCATAATCTGATTAGCCATTTGGAATCTACAGGGGTTTAAACTTTCAAATTAGAATTTACCGCAGCGCGGTAAAATGAAATGATAGAAAGAAAATAAATGGTGAAATCTTTAGCTGAAAAACCATTCTTTCTAACCGTATATTCCACATAATTATACCTCTTAAGATAGAGGAGTTATTCAAGCCGATAAACTTTTTCGTGCATGCCCCCCTACGTTGTCACGTCAAAAAACAAAAACATGATGGACAATTACCTAGAAAAATGCATAAATATTTCAAAATTTGTTCACATGACGTAATCCAATCCCACTCCAATTTCTAAACAATTAATAAAAAAAAAAAAAAACTAACTCTTGGTTAAATAGAATTTAAAAAAACAATAAAAATAATTGTCACAAAAGTAAATGATTTAATAGCAATAACAACGAGAGGTTTGAAGAAATAAAAAAGACCAGCCAAGTGGAGGTGGGGAGGGGGAGGGGAGGAGGGGGAGAGGAGAGAGAGAGAAAAAAAAATAAAAACATTTTTATTAAAACTATAAATTCTCTGTCACGAAAAAGTTAAGACATACTATTAAATTTTTTTTTTTTTTTTTTTTTAGGAAAGTACTAAAATTATTTATTGGTATAAAAATTGAATTTTGACTCCATTTTTTTCTCTTTTTTTTTTCTTGAACTCAATCATTAATTTTTTTTTTTTTTTTCTATTGTAAGTTTATACGATATAAGGGGTGAGTTATGATTGATTACAAAATACTCCAACTCTCACAAAATTGGTGGTGATATTTAGTGTTGAAATATTGGCCATTGAAGTTAATATATTAGCAGGGCCGCAGACAGGGGGGGCTATATCCCCGGGGCCCGGGCCCTCTGAGGGGGCCCGGGTTCTTTGAGCTCCAACCTTAAAATTCTAACAAAAAATTACACCGTTTCCCGTACCTTGGGGGGGGAACTAGGGGAGTGTTTTCCCTGCCCACAGGCACAGTCAACGTGCTTCTCGAATTAACGAGGTATAAATAGTTTTTTATTGCTGAAAGAGAGAAACTTAAAATTATTATAATGAAGGGTAAGACAAACAAACGTTGAATGAACTTTAAAGAAGGGTTTATTAAAAAAAAAAATTTAGTTAGTTATCTGCTTCGGCTTTTTTATAGGAAATGTATTAAAAAACTAGTGATTAGAGAAATTAATATCAATCTGATACTTAAATTAAATATATAATCTTCCAATACAAATTTTATATTTTAAAGTTAACCTGAGATCTCTTGTTTCGTTTTAATTTAATCTATAGATATTCATTGCTTTTTTATTATGGTTATTGTTTGTAGTTTTTAAAGAATTAATTATTTTATTATTTATTGGAAAGCGCTTTTTTACTTTTTTATGTATTTAAAACTTTTCAATATAATTAATAATCGTATTAGCAATAGCTAGCTATGCTCACTTCACTAATAAGGGGGTTTTAAGGGCGATGTCGGAGACTTATCTGTCTTCCAATGGCGCAGCATCCGCTGAAGAGGATCACCAAGATGTTGAGACCATCCAGCAGTAATAAATGGACCACGTAGATATGACCATATCATGCATGCCAGGAATCAAGAAACTTGGTTAAAGAAAATGGCGCACGTTTTTCACTCTTTAACCCTTTCAGTAAGAGGGCCCGGCTGGGTCTGTCGGAGCTTCCGCTTTCTTCCTCACTCCCCTCTCCTGACATACTCAGGGGTGGTATGTCCTCTCCTACCTCGACTTCATCACAATTTATTTCTATTTAAATATTAATTTATAATAATTTTCATTTGAATAAATAATAATAATTATTATTATAATCATTGGTATAAAAAAAAAATATTTATATAAAATATAAAAATTCTTATCATATATATGAACCACACATTTGTGGTGAACTCTGCGACAAAATAATTTCAATGAATAAAATCTCAATTAAAAAAATCACCTACTTGAATTTTTTTCCTGAGGGGCCCGGGCCCTTTAAGCTCAAATCTTAAAATTTTAATAAAAAAAATCATTTTCTTGAAATTTTTTCCTGAAGGGCTCGGGCCCTTTAAGCTCAAAAGCAAGTTTGATAATATAATTATATTTTTCCCGTCTCAGGATCTACAATTTTAGTGTAAGGAGCATATACCAAATTTCATCGATCTAGCTGCTTTGGTTTTTATGCAATCGTGTTTACACACACACACACACACAGACATAATGCCAAAAATGGTTTTTTTTGGACTCAGGGAGGTCTAAAACGTGGAGAAACATCAAAATCTCGAAGTCGAATTTTTTTACGATTACATAACTTTCTCTATACGAGAAAGTAAAAAAGCAGATTTCAGTGTCTAATTTTCAAAAAAATTTCCATTCCCCCAGACCCCCCCCCCCCGAAGTCCTCTGTCAAGGTCTGGCCTCAATAAAACCCTATGTTTAGGAAATTTTGAAAAATTTTTAAATAACTTTTTTATTTAAATAAATATTGTAACCTATGTATAACTGTTTCAAAAATTGTGTAAAAAATTGTTTGCACAATAGCCTTTACATACTAAAAAAAACTGAGGGTGGGCGGGGCCCGTATTATTATGTAGCCCCGGGGCCCGTCAAGTCTTTCTGCGGCCCTGTATATTAGCTATAAGATGTAATATAAAATTTCTTTTCAACCAAACTGATTTTCTGGATGGAACAGCATCCCCACATCAACTTCCCATTGGATTTTTCAAAATAAAATTTTTTGCACTCTATGAAGGGTTTAAAAAAATATACTCGGGTCCCCAAAATCTCAAACATGGAGGCTCAAAAAATGCAAATTCAGACTTTTATCCTTGGGAAGCATCTTGGGTTTTATCTATCATTATGTAAAATTAAAGCTAATTATCTATATATATATATAATAGCAGTGTGTCCGTCTGTCACACTCTGTTTGACCAAGTAACTTCCCGTTGGAATTTTGAAACGAAATTTTGCAGTCTTAAGGTCGATTCACATGGAGTAGAGAGGTGCCAATTGGAGAGGTGGAGCCAGTTAAAATGTTTGGTTTAAGTAGAGAATTTTAAAGGGCAAAAATTATCACTAATCGCGATTAGACGTAGACTACCACAACTTTTTTTTTTTTATTGCGTTTAATTTCTGTAAGAAGGGAGAGTGGACTCCCCGAAGGCGGGCTGCACAGCTATATTATGATCGAGGTGTCTCTTCTAATTAATAAAGTTGTAATCAAAGCCGCCTGTTTAGTTATCGGATTCCTTTAGGTTTGAAATAATGAAATTGCATTGATAACCTTAACAACTATTAAACCGACAGACAGATAGAGAGTGTATTAATTAAATAACATTCCAATGAGATTGAGTTGATTTAATTCTGTATGTTTGTGATATAAAACATCAAATACAAACATCAAATATGAATCACATCAGTTGTGTAATAAATATTAACATTTTATTAAATAAAAGTGAGAGGGAATTAATTTATATGGATAATAGATGCATGCATGCTAATAGTAATAAATTTAATGCTATATTGTTTGTTTATAGGTAGGAATTATCAATCACTTGACTTTCCTCTATTCGCCTAACGTGTTACTATATGCACTGGGAATTTTATGATTTCATTTTTTTTTTGTTTTATATCAAAAGCCCTGAGATAATTCCTTCAGATTCTTAAGTAAAATGACCTCCTGAATCAAAATATGACCTCCGTTTTGACCCACCACGTACCGTTTTCGGGGGAGAGCCCCCTACTTATTTCCACCCCTTTTCGTTAATTATAGGGCCATGAATCAAATTTGGAGGGATGAAAAGGAATATTTTGGTCTTAACATTTCTTCAGAAGGTCTAGAGAAGTAAAAAGTTAAAAAACATTAACATTTGGATCCAAGGGGGGGATATGGGGGAGGATTTTGTCCCTTAAAATGCAAAATAATCATTAAAAATGATCGATTTTTTCACTGATTTTCTACATATTCCAGCTGACAGACCCACCTCACCCTCCCGTAAACATCCCTCAACTAAAAAAAAATATATAGGACAAAGAGGGTGGGGTGTGTGTGATTTCGAAGCCCTTGCAAGAAGATGGAAGCTTCACAGCTCAGTTGATCAAATTGGCAAATATGCGGCTATAACTTTAATTTTTTTGGGCTGATCTTTACATTGACCTACACCAATAAAACTCACTACTAGATATATATCTCGATGACTTACTGTTAGTTATGTCCGAAAAGAATCGAGATGTTTTGAATACTATAATATCTAATTCAAATATATAAATCTCGAAAATATTTAATTAATAAAAATAAAAGAACGAACTTCACCCTGAATTGCGTTACATTTCACAACCGCGCCAATGAATAGTGTAATGTCAGTGTTATTTTCAAATTGTAACAGGGGGCTGTTCATAAAAAGCGAGGAGATCATTCAACTATTCAAAACTCTTTAATAATTTAACTAATTCACAACACCCACGAGCCTTCTGGGCTCCGGGTCTCTAAAAAGAAAGGTAAAATGATTTTCACGGTCGGGAAACCAAAAAATTTTTCGCAGGGCGGGGCGAAAAAAATTAAGTTTCTTTAAAAAAAAATTTTCCGCAGAAAAAATTTTAAGTTCAGGCCCCCCCCCCCCCCAAAAAAAAAAAAACCTATTAACACCCCTGTGAAAGAAACAATATTTAATACTTGACCGGGGAAAGTTTTGTAACTTTGTTGACTGTTTTGTCATCATCATTGAAAATTAATATAAAATCTAATTTCCTTTTATAAATTATTTAATAATAATAATTTCTTTGATCTTTTTTTTTTATTCTAGTACATATTTGAAAAATAAATATCAAAAGCGCAGCACCAACCAACACTCTCTCTCTCTCTCTATCCAACCGCGCCCATATTTACTTTATTTTTCGGCGGTCGTCCATAATGAAAAAAAAATTTCGAATTTATATTACATCATCTTGAGTTAATATTTTGTTTAAGCCCCTCTTCCTCTCCCTTTTTTATTTTGAATTATAAGAGAAGAGGCATGTCGAAAAAGACGGTCAATCTTCTCTCTCTCTCTCTCTCTCCCGTTCTAAAGGGTTATCTTGACCGTCGTCCCCGGGGCTAAGTTGATTCGATTCCCGAACTCTGTTGAAAATCCCACCCCCCCCCCTTCCTTGAATTTAAACCCCATCCCACCCACCGATATTTGTTGAGGGTGTTCGTGAACGTTGGCAAGATAAAAAGAAAAAGGGTAAGCCCCACGACCCTTTTTTTACCCCCCCCCTCCCCTCCCGTCTCTTCTCTGATACAAACAATTTGATTTCCAAACAGATCAAGTCAATATCAATTTATTGAATAAATATTAAAAAAAAAAAACTTTTCTATTATACGAATGCATTTAATCTATAGTTTTATGATGACGTCACGTGTCAAGTAAAAAAGAATCATATAATCATTAATACGAGGCAACTCAAGTTGCACCCAAAATGGCTGACGTTTTCAATCAGCTGTTTGTTCTGTTACCTAATAGAGACATTTTTACAAGTATTAAGTTAGTTAATTAAGTAATAATAATACAAAATAATAATATTAGATTAGGATTTATGCCTGGTTTACACGGTTCAAGTAAATTGATCAAGTCAGGATCAAGTAGGTTGAATGAAAGTTCGAAAGGTCTACTTGAATTCAAGTCTGCGTTCACACGGTCTTTCAAGTAGGAAAGAAGAAAGTGGCGGGAATATAAATACTAAAAGTTTTTTATATTAAAATGAAAACTACTAAACGTGTAAAAATTAACAACTTATTAAAAAAAAATAATTTTGCTTTGTTGTGATGATTAAATAAATCATCACGGATCTTCGGACCTTATTCACCCAATAAAAAAAAAAAAAAAATAGCTAAAACAAATACCTGCATGGTAAAGAGTAAAGAAGAAGAATTAACAACACAGAAATTTTATTTTCCATAATAGAATATAAAAAATAAAATAAAAATATATATATTTTCCTTTTTTCTTGGGTGTAGGTTGTTCTTAAATAAATTTCGTTTCTGGTCTGGTTAGAATTTTGAGTTTGACATTTAAAGTTCAATTTGTTTCCGATAGGGAGCACTAGTGTAGGCATGATATTTCTATGGAGGGGGTATCTACTTGTTCAGCCAGATGGAAGGCTTCTCTATTGACTTTCAAGTTGCAATCAACTTGAATGGCAAGAAGCAAGTAGTGTTTACACGTTTCAAGTAGACTTTTCAAGCTTGCATTCAACCTACTTGATCAATTTACTTGAACCGTGTAAACCAGGCAATATGGGAAGAATGTTTATAAGTTTCCTAGTTATATGACACGTGGCTAGATGGCAATACTAGGCTAGTTCAAAATTTATCCTGTAGAGTTCGTTCCATTCGCCAACAAAATAACATTTTTTCATGAGTTTAATAAGAAATATATTAAGTGGCTTAAAAATTTGGATATAAATGAATTAACTAATTTAAATTATAAATTTTTTACAATTTATAAATGACCTTTTGATAAAAAAAAAAATTAATAGTACTACGTGTCATTCAAGTGGATAAAAAAAAGCATTGAAATATCATAATGCAAAGTGTACGAGCGAGTTAAGTAAGTCAGTATGTGAATTACAACAAGCTCGAGTTCAAATCTCTCTGGAAGCAAGTTTTATTTTTCCACCCTGTTTACTTTTAGTTCCATGACAAGGTGTATAGATGGCCCTAAACTTATAAACAATTTTTAACCTGGAGCTGTCCAATCTTGATTGTATGATCTGTGCCCTAGCTCGCTACACCAGCGAGCCCTACTCAAATTACTTGAATTAGGGAAATAATTAAATCATTTATACCTTTATATTAAAAAAACGACATGTGAGATTTAATTTAATTAATAATAATTTTAAATAATTAATTTTAATGAATTAATTCTACATACACATATGAGAAATAATTGAAATATTTATTTAGATGAATGAACATAGCTATTTAAACAATACTTTCATTTCTCTAATCGTTAAAAATGGTCATAAAATAAAATCTAGAGGGAGGTCTTTAGCCTACACACACACAGCTAGAGCGACATGCAAACAAACAACTCTATAGAAATAATATGCATTAGATTAAAATGGAAATCTTTTTGAATATTTTGAATGCGTGGATGGATGGATTTAAAGAGAGAGAGAGAGAGAGGAATGTTTTTATGCACATTTCAAATGAAGCTTTACGAGAGGCGAGTTGACTTTCAAACATTTGGGTTTACTTGCTGCTTGGCTACTAAAGGCTTAAAATTGAAAAATTTAACCTCTCACTGGTTGAGAGAAAAATTACATACTCTCTCTCTCTCTCTCTCTTAACCCAGAGAGGGAGGGGGTAAAGAGATGTTTCTTATTCCATAAGAACCTCTTTCTCGGAGTTGCCGAAATAATTTTTTTTTTTTCTTTTATATATACATGTATATAAACTTTTTTTTTTTCTTTATTTAAATCCTTGATTAAAAATCATAACGAAAGAGAAAACGCTTTTGAGGTCGGCATAAAGAAAATTATTTATTATTCATTTCCTAAAAAATTAATCGTAGAAAAAAAAAATAAAAATCTGGTGTGTCTGATCGCACTGCCCAAAACTTTCTCTGAAACAGTCAAAGTAGTCGTCTTTAATACATAGGGGAACAAAAAATTTTTTTTCTGAGGCATAAGCTAATGAAGCCAATTTAGATAGCCCCCCCAAAAAATTTATAAAATATCTTGCCCCGACTTTTTTAAAAAAAAAAAAAAAAAAAATTTAGATAGCTACCATATGATGACGAAGTACTCAGGCTATAAATTATTTTGTTTGAATTGACTCTGGCTCTCAGGATAAACAGGCCCAAAGGAAATCCGTTCAAAACGTTCTTCTTAACTCTTATTGATATGTTTTTGCTTTCTCTTACCTCTATATATGTTAATATATATAGAGAGAAAGTATTGGATTCATGTCAAAAATTCGATGTCGAGATTTTGATGGATCTTCACGTTTTGAGGTCCCCTGAATCCAAAAAAGTGGTTTTCGAGACAATAGCTGGGCATACACGGAGAGGTAGAACCGTCGGTTTTGACCGTGCCGGTCCAAACGCACGGATTTATCTTTACGTTAGTGGGCGAGCACGCGCCAGTTTTGACCGCCACGCATCAATCTAACAGATTGGACTGCGGTCCAAACTCACGGACTGATCTTTTCGTTAGTGAGCAAGCGACAGTTTTGACTGCCACGCATCAATCTAACAGATTGGACTGCGGTCCGAACTCACGCTCTGATCTTTTCGTTAGTGGACAAGCGACAGTTTTGACCGCCCCGGACCATCTCTTTAAGTCGCGATTTTTGGAGGGGGTAGGGGGAGGACATGTTACTTCAAAAATTTTTTTACAAATTTATTTTTAAAGAAAATAAGTTATCCCTCCCCCCTATTAATTAATTAAGCTATTAATATGTTCTAAAATATTTTAGTTAATCACCATTCACAAAAACAAATTTATTATTATTATTTTTTTTAAATATCGTTTAAGGTCATGGCAAATTAGGATACAAATATTATATAGACCTAGCATTTTACTCGGGAGAAAGTCTAGTTTCTGAATATACAAAAAAAATTATAGGTTATGTAAGAAAAAAATATTGGCCCTCTTTCTAAAGCGCCCCCTAATGGTCCGATGTTTACCAAAAGCTTTTCAGTTCTTGACCTTTACATCTAGTTTATGTGTGCAAAATACCACAGACATACACACAGACATCATTCCAAAAACTACTTAAATGGACTCAGGGAACCTTAAATCGCATTTTGGCAGCTTCAGAATCAGATAATTAAAGATTTTATTTAAAGGAGAAGAAAGGATTAATTACTTTTTTTTTAAATAATTTTCTATTTCCATTTTTCTTGGAAATTCCAATGGATTCTTGACTTGATCTGTCTAGTCGGCAGGCAAAACTTTCGTCAAGACGAAAGTCCACGGATTTGGTCAAATCAGCGGTTAAAACTGCCGCGGTCCAAAGATTTTGCCCATACACGTACGGTTTGGTCCGTGGCGGGCCAACTATACGGGTTTATCTGCGGGTTTTTCCTTTACGTTTGTGAGTGATGACGGTTTTAACCGTGGCGGTTTTAACCGTGCCGGTTTTAGCCGGCCCGGCAGACTGGTCCGCCCCGGTCCAACCCGACAGATCAAACTCTCCGTTTTTTTAAACGAAATTGATAATGACGGTTTTAACCGTGGCGGATCGACCCGACAGATTGGTCCGCCCCGGTCCAACCCGACAGATCAAACTCTTCACTTTTTTAAGCCAAATTGACAACGAAAGTTTTAACCGTGGCGGATCGACCCGACAGATTGGACCGCCCCGGTCCAACCCGACAGTTCTACCTCTCCGTGTATGCCCAGCTATTGTCTGTCTCTGTGTGTCTGTGTGAGCAAAATATCTCAAGAACGGAAAGAGCTACGAGGTTGAAATTTTATATTTAAATAAGGTGCCTCACTGGTTTGTGACACGAAGCCTTTGAACAAAATCGACCATAGAGTACTAGTACTTTACTGATGCACTTTTTCAGTTTTTTTCGATTATCTCAAAATTCGCTGCAACGATTTTGATTAAAATTCAAAAATTAATTATTTTTTAGATGCTCTTTAAAATGTATATTCTCATTTTGCCATTGAAATCTTCTGAAGACCACTTTACTCCTGTACTTAATAGGAAAGAGTTTGGAGATATGGTTGCCATTGTAACAAAATATAAATATTTATATTCATACTTATAAATTTTACATCTTGAAATTCGTATGTACCCTTCTGTCGGAAACTAAATATCTTCACACAAAAAATCTGGTGTGACCAGTCGCGACCACACAACTTTCGATTGCTGAAGGTAAGCGAACCAGATTTTTTTTTATAATTAATTTGATTATTATATGTATCATTTAAAGAACTCTGTTTGAAATCATTTGATAATTTTAAAATAAACGTTTTAAAAAAATATTCTCTTCTTCCTATGATTTAATTTCCAGTCTAAATTGGATTGCCTTTATCTCAAAAAGTAGAGTCAATTCAACAAAAATATTATTTTCGTATTTAAAAGACCAAAATTACTTTAAATTGTTTAATAAATTTCCATGTTGCCCTGTGAAATAGACAAGTTTCGAAATATTGAATGGAATATCGCCATCAGTTTACTTCTTTGTATTATACGAGTGATTCAACAACTTGTTCTGTACGCAAATACGATGTTCATTTCCTCGAAACAATCAAAGAAGCACCTGGGACTCGGCCCAATAGTAGAGCCTCTTATACTGGGGTCAAGGGTTCGCTTCCATACGACAATAATTGATTTCAATTTAATTGCCTACCAATCAATTGAAATAAATAAAAAACGGTGTCCGATGCCGAAAAAAGACCTTTTTTTAAGGTCATGAGCGAATTTTGAGAAAATCGAAAAAAAAACTGAAAATGTACATAGGAAAGTACTAGTACTTTTTTTGCCGATTTTGTTCAAAAGCAGTAGAAACGGCCAGAGGAACATTCAAGGATAAAAAGGAAGTTACTTCCGGATTAATATTTGTATATAATATATTAATACAAATGGATTTCGAATTTTTTTTTTTAATTAATAAATTATAGTTGTTAAAATATTCAATTAAGAAATATTTTTTACTTAAAATTTAGTAAAAATATTTATTAAAATAACTAGAATTCGATTTACTTAGTTTATTATGAAATTAATTTACTGGGAAGAATAAAGTATCATTCAAGTGGAAAACATTGTTTACAGAGATGTTTTAAAAACTTATCAAGGAGATGTTTTAATGCACAGATGACACAAATGAAATATAAAGCTCTAGTTAATTCAATTGGTTAAGTTAAATTTAGTTTATGGTTAGATTTATTGAAAATTATTTTATAAAAAAAGATGAAAATTATCAGGATATAATTATAAAGGTCGATTTTAGTTTGCAACTCAAGTTGCTTTTTAGTCGATACGTTCAGTTGCATTTGAGTTTCGTTGCAAACTTTAGGAAGAGGTCTGCAACGGTTTTTTTTTTTTTTTTTTTGAGTTGCTCCGTGTGTATTATGTTATAATAAAAATAAATTTTTTTTAAATTAAAAACGCACAAGTTCATTTCTTTTAAATCTTGTATTGTTTTTTGCTTTTTTTCTCAGATGTTAACTCTATATAGAATTGAAGAGATAAAATGTTTCAAGTAAATACAGTATGAACAAGTCCTGAATAAACAAACAAACGAATGTTTGTAACGTGCGTGCGTGCGGGGGAGGCGTAGGGGGGGTGTTATTGAGTACAGGTGAAGGTCACACTCGGTGACGTTTGTCTTTCAACCTTAGAGCGAATACAAACGTTCCTAAGCTTGCCAAGATTTTCAATCAATTCTCCCCATTAGATGCCATTCAATCCCTCCCCCCCCCCACTCTTTTTTTTTTTTTTTAACAGAGGACATCGGGGGGTTAAGTTAACTCACGATCCTATTTGATTGGCCCATCCCGATCGGATCTCTCTCTCCTCTTTTTCTTTTTTTTACCAACAGAAATACCTTTCAATTGAAAATTAAAAAAAGAAAACATATAAAGAGATTGATTGAATATGCATTTCAAAGAAAAAAAAATATATATGGTGTGACTGGTAGCATAGCGCACAACTATCTTTGGTAAGAGAAAGTTACGTTCTGTGCTTGTCACACCATATTTTTATGTGTCGACATATATTCATTTTCCGCCGATATATTAAAATTCAAGATGTAAAATTTAATAAATACATTATAGTTTGTTACCATGACTTTTCCTAAGAAGTACAAAAGTAGACTTCAAACAATTTCGTCTACAAAATAAGAATATACAAGAACATATAAAATCTAATTGATTTTTAAACAAAATCGTTAAAGCCAATTGTGAGAAAAATAAAAAAAAAATTGAAAAAATACTACCTCAGTAAAGTACTAGTACTATCTGGTCGATTGGAATGAAATTCCTGCCCCTGCTTGGGACATGAATACTTAGCTAAAGTATAAAATTTGAGTATCGAGAGTTCTTTCCTTTTTGAGTTATTTAATTTAATCCACACTTTTTGATATTTCAGTTGAAATTCATTCAAATGATCGTGAAAATGACGTCAAATTCAAGCTAAAGGGAATCGCCTCCTTTTAATGGCAATTTCGAGAAAAGCTATAAAACGGACATTTAAAAGCAATAAAATCTCTTTCAGAGAAATTTACATAAACATTATGTTTTGATATTTTAACTGGAATCGATCTTCTTGAAATTTAAGATTTTTTCACAATAAAAAAAATTGATTTCAAGTGAAATATCAAAAAATGTGGATTAATGGGAATTACTCAAAAACTAATAAACTCTCGTTACTCAAATTTTATACCTTAAGCCAAGTACCTATGTTGCAAGTGTTTCAATGACATCAGCCAAAGGGTACTATTACTTTACTAATGTATTTTTTTCATTTTTTTTCGATTTGTCAAAAACAACTTTTTCATATACAGGTAGGGACACGAAAAAAGTATCGATACTTACTGGTATCGATACTTTTGTTTCGATACTAGTACTTTTTTTACTCGATACTTTTTGGTATCGATACTTTCTTTCGATACGATACCAAGCACAGGTTTCGATACTTTTTTTTTGACACCACCTCTAGGGACACATAAAAAGTATCGATACTTACTGGTATCGATATTTTTGTTTCGATACTAGTACTTTTTTTACTCGATACTTTTTGGTATCGATACTTTCTTTTCGATACGATACCAAGTACAAGTATCGATACTTTTTTCGATACCGTATCCCTATATACAGGTTTATTTTCTTCATTAACAATTAACAATTACCATATAATTTAATTTAAAAAGTAATAAAATTATAATTTCTGATATTTAGAAAAAATTTGGAAAGATTCTCATTTAACTAAATAATATTAAATACGTGGAAATAAAAATCTGGTGTGACTGGCGCACAGCACACAACTTTCTCTTACCTTCGGTAATCGAAAGTTGTGTTCTGTGCTTGTCACACCAGATTTTTTGTGTCGACATATATTTAGTTCCCGACAGTACGGAACATATGAATTCAGATGTAAAATTTATAAGTATGGGAAAATATTTATATTTTGTTACCATGACAACCATTTCTCCTATCTTCCCTATGAAATACAAGAGTAAAGTGGTCTTCAGAAGATTTCAATCACAAAATGAGAATATACATTTTAAAGAGAATCTAAAAAATAATTGATTTTTGAATTTTAAAAAAATCGTTAGAGCAAATTTTGAGAAAATCGAAAAAAACTGAAAAAGTACATCAGTAAAGTACTAGTACACTTTGGCCGATTTTGATTAAAAGCTTATTTTTCCGGTCCCGGGGGTGTTTAACTTAAATATAAAATTTCAGCCTCCTAGCTCAATTCCTTCATACTTAAAATTGAACACACACACACCCACCCACACACCCACCCACAGACAGACCATGTCGCGAAAACCACTTTTTTGGATTCAGGGGACCTCAAAACGTGAAGATCCATCAAAATCTCGACATCGAATTTTTGACATGAATCCAATACTTTCTCTCTATATATATATTACATATATACATAGGTAAGAGATTACGGCATAAAAACCCTCAATAGCCTACAAAAAAAATCATTCCCCGGTTATTTACCCCTGGTGCATCGTGCACGGAGGCACGCACCAAACCCAAGTACCGGTATCTAGCGTAATTGCCATTAACCCGGTTCCAATGTTGGGAGTGAGGGGCCCTTCACCTCCCCTACTCCCCAAAAATCAGTCCCTTTCGGGACTGGTATCTCCTCCCACCCTCAGATCCGACCATAGGTAAGAGAAAGTAAAAAATGTAATATATCTGATTAATTATATAATAATAATAGTGAGAATTAATTTCAATTTTTTGTTTAAAGCTCTGACCTCTCTAAAGAAAAAAAAAATGAAAATTTAATAATCATTCATTTGAGAGATTTAAGCTTAATTTATAAAAATATAGGGTAAGGGAAATTAATAAATTGGTTTTAATTTTTCCAAGACAAAAATCAATGCTTTCCAATGGGCAAATTCAGTTTCTGGAATTTTTTACGCTTCACCTTTTGAGATTATGGGGTCCGGGGTATTTTTCCTGGACTCTCTATAAGACTACAAAATTTCCTTGATATGTTTGAAGCAATGTTTGTAATAATCAGCCTAAAAAGGACAATAACGTGGAGGGCTAATGCACAGTACTTTGGCGGACTACACAGCTAGTGTTAAAAGGTAAAAAAGTAAAAAAAAAAAAAAAACTCGATTTCACTATTATTTGATGGTTAAATGAAAAAAAAGTGAGAGAGAGAGAAAAGGTCCCTCTGTTATTAATTTTGATAAAAACAATTGAATTGCACTCAATACTCATTTTAATTATATGCATGATGCTGTTGTTGTTGTTGTTGTTTGTTTGTTTTGTTTTTTCTCGTTTATATAAATTCTATTTCACCCAAACTAATGAAAAGATATTTTATTTAAATTTGAAAACAAAATTAAACTTTTTTTTTTTAATGAATTCTTTTGTATTCTATACGATAAATTAATCTTTCCTCTTGGAAAAAATTATAATATTTTTTATAATTTACTTTCTCTTATCTAAGGAGGCTTGGGATAACTCGGATAAGCTTACGAATCTGAAGTTGCAACAAATTAAAATAATAATTAGGGTTATATGATTTTTGGACCAATGGAGTATAGAGATATCATTTATTTTTCTCTTACTTATATTTTAAGTATAAAATTCAAAATTGTTTCATATTTGAAATTAAAAAATTTCACGAACGTCCCCCCAGTCAGTGGCGTAGCGAGCTTGACTCGCGCCAAGAGCGCCCCCTCCATTCGAAAAGTATATAATATTATTAGTAAAATATACAAAATTATTATATTACACTGTCACTAAATTTAAAATATATTTTCCAGAAATCATTTATAATAAAAATAAAAATTATCCAGCAATTTTGTGTTTGAGGACCATTTGGCGATCCTTTGTGAGTAGCGCCCCACTGCCCCCAGTACCCATTGGTACAACTTATTTAAAAAAAAATAAAATATATATACAATATATATTCATAAATTGCCTCAGCAGCCCGAAGGACAAATTAAAAAAAAGCAAAGAATTAAAATAAAAAAAATTCCATCTCATGTCTATTTGATACATAAAAATTTACGCCATCTGAGAGATGATAAAAACTA